>SJYO01038983.1:21804539-21817735 GCA_006410555.1 Capra ibex
ACACAAAAATAAACTCAAAATGGATTAAAGATCTAAATGTAAGACCAGAAACTATAAAACTCCTAGAGGAGAACATAGGCAAAACACTCTCAGACATAAATCACAGCAGGATCCTCTATGATCCACCTCCCAGAATTCTGGAAATAAAAGCAAAAATAAACAAATGGGATCTAATTAAAATTAAAAGCTTCTGCACAACAAAGGAAAATATAAGCAAGGTGAAAAGACAGCCTTCTGAATGGGAGAATATTCTGAATTCTTGCCCCATAATTATAAAATTCAATTATTTATAGATTTCATTTTTAATCAATTATTTATATCACCTATTTCTATAAAAATTAAATATATTTACTACATAAAAATGATTTAAATTCATTAATAAAACTTTCTGGCTTTATTAACAGTAAGATAAATTGTCAGAATATGTCCCGATACTCTAAATCTGCTATTTGCAGTTTGGATCATGAATCCACAGCACTGGTAGGAGCTTGTAAGAAATGCAAAATTTCAGATCCAACTTAGACTGGCTGGATCAGGATCTGCATTTTAACAAAATCCTCAGGAGATCCTGTGAACAAATCTTTATCACTAATTGGTAAGTTCAGGATTGACAAATAATACCTTTTGAAAGAAAATGTTGGATAACTGGGGAATGTCACCTGCAATTACCACTTTTCTCAAGAGTCAGTCTCTTGAGAAATGAAAATCTTTGGGGAGTATTTGACTCCATGTTATTTATTGTCTGATATATCCAAATCCAGTACAAACCTCATAGTATTGTGATCACAAGAGCTCAGGGGAGAACTGAGAAAGGTCAGGATGTTTGCTACCCTGAAGCTGAAGAAACAACACTGAAGACTTAGAATTGGAGATGCTGATCTGTGATGCAGAACAGCTTCAAAAGTGACTCTTAAGCCAAGGCTGTCAGACCTGCTCTCCCAGCAGTAAAGACAGCAGAATGCTGGGTACCTATCACTCCCCACACTGACACTCGTGCTATTCTTCCCTGAGAACACATTGTGAAATAGATTTGGCATTGAGATTTCCAGAAACAAAGAAAGGTGAGTGTGTTAATTTTGTACTTGGTATTTGAGACTTCAAATATGAAAGTAATAATCATTGGCATTCAGGCAAATATTCCACAACATCTTCATTCATATAATTATCAATTTATTCATAAGCCATGTTTTAAAACTTGCTATGATGTGCCAGATGTGGGTTATTCTCTTGGATAGAGAGGAGAATAAGTCAGATTTGTTCATCATTTGACTTATAGTAAAACTGGAGTCTGAAAATGTGCTGTTTAGAAGTGAAAGATTCTTAAGCATGTAGTAAGAAAATAATTAATTAGAAGGAGTCTAAGGTTTTCTGCTTTTCTGGTGGCTCAGGTGGTAAAGAATCTGCTTACAATGCAGAAGAGCTGGGATTGATACTTGGGTTGGGAAGATGCCCTGGAGAAGAAAATGGTGACCCACTCCAGTATTCTTGCCTAGAGAATCCCATGGACAGAGGAGCCTGGTAGAGTCCATGGGGTTGCAAAGAGTCAGACATGACTGAGGAGCTAACACTACTGCTACTATGATGACATTTGTTGTCAATGAGATAAGTAAAGAAAAACTGTTTAGCAGATAATAGAGATGAATGAGGTGGTGAGACTTATTTCATGTAAAAACAGGAGCAAGTAAAAATCTAGACAAGTTGAGAGAATTTGACTTATTCCAGATTTGAATGTAAGTTTCTGAAACTGGAAGGAATCAGACGTGAACTGAGTCTGTTTGAGTGTATTCAGTGATTAAGAATAGACATTTTGCATTGGATGACCCAGAGGGATGGTATGGGGAGGGAGGTGGGAGGGGGGCTCAGGGTGGGGAACACGTGTACACTCATGGTGGATTCATGTTGATGTATGGCAAAACCAATACAATATTGTAAAGTAATTAACCTGCAATTAAAATAAATAAATTTATATTAAAAAAAAGAACTCAAAGGTTTAGAAAATTTTCCTTGTATTCTTGGATCTTTCAAATGCCATACATAAAATGTCATTTGTCTCTTTAGAGTCCCTTGAGATATATGATGAAATCTGTTAATTATCACAACACCCTCAAATATTTTTCAAGTTTTATACAGCCTTTATTTGCATTTTATCTTGTCAATATCTCTCCTTAAAACGAATATCCATAACTAAACTCCAAACTCCAGAAATAATTAAAATGTAGCACAGTGCTTCCTAACCTAATTGCACACATAGAAAATGGTAATTGTGTGAAATGACAGGTTAAGTGAATCAGGCTGCATGTGACTATGATTATCAGTTTACATATGAGGAAGTATTGGTTCATTCACACTTCCTCATATTTGTGGCTTAGTATTAGAAAATCATGTTATTGGATTTGTTACTGATCATACTCTAGACATTGTGTTTCTCCAAGTGCAATCTGAAACTAATATCATTATTAACCAGTCACTCACTTTGTGAGTTTTATTGAGTTAAAAAAGAATTGATACCTTATTCATTTCAAGTGAATGACACCCAAAGCTATGTCCAGTTTACAAACACTTAGGTCTTTTAAAATATAAATTTTAAACATAAATACTCTTTGCTTTGCTAAATTTCAACTTGTTTGTTTCAACTGTTTTCAGTGTATCTACTCATTTTTCCAGTTGCTGTCACTCTCAGGGTCTAGGTTGTACAAACTTGAAAGGTTTTGCTGATCACAGAGTCTGCACTAATCAGGGGGCATTGGCAATTTTCAAGCCCAAGCTTTACTGAGAAAAGAAAAATTTGAGAGAAAGAGAGTTTGAGTCCCAGCTGCTCTTTTCTAATTGTACTCGTTCCTATCCCCATTAAAAGTCAAATAAGCTAAAGGCCAGTAAGAAGTATCTTTGTCATTTTTAATGTTCAGTGATTTAATCTTAAATTCTGACAAATGACTTAAATCTGACATAAATGGAGTTTATGTCATTGCTATATACACCTAGATAGCATATTCAAAAAGAGAGACATTACTTTGCCAACAAAGGTCCGTCTAGTCAAGGTTATGGTTTTTTGAGTACTCATGTATGGATGTGAGAGTTGGACTGTGAAGAAAACTGAGTGCCAAAGAATTGATGCTTTTGAACCATGGTATTGGAGAAGACTCTTGAGAGTCCCTTGGACTGCAAGGAGATCCAACCATCCATTCTGAAGGAGATCAGCCCTGGAATTTCTTTGGAAGGAATGATGCTAAAGCTAAAATTCCAGTACTTTGGTCACCTCATGCAAAGAGTTGACTCATTGGAAAAGACTCTGATGCTGGGAGGAATTGGGGGCAGGAGGAGAAGGGGACGACAGAGGATGAGATGGCTGGATGGCATCACTGACTCGATGGACATGAGTTTGAGTGAACTCCAGGAGTTGGTGATGGACAGGGAGGCCTGGCCTGCTGTGATTCATGGGGTCGCAAAGAGTCAGACATGGCTGAGTGACTGAACTGAACTGAACTGATATACACCTAATTCTTACATAAGGTGTATAAGGTGGACCTTGGATCAGGACTAATAAATAACAGAAGACATTTTGAAACAAAAAATACAAAATATTCAGCTCCCTTGCTCTGAATCCATTAGGAGACCTGCTCAAATTTCCATGCCCCTCTGAGTCTTCACTCCAATTTTATTTTCATATTATGCTTCTTTATAATGAATATTCAGTTCAGTTCAGTTCAGTCGCTCAGTCGTGTCTGACTCTTTACAACCCCATGAATTGCAGCACGCCAGGCCTCCCTGTCCATCATCAACTTCCGGAGTTCACCCAAAGTAATGTGCATGGAGTCGGTGATGCCATCCAGCCATCTCAACCTCTGTCGTTCCCTTCTCTTCCTGCCTCCAATCCCTCCCAGCATCAGGGTCTTTTCCAACGAGTCGTCTTCGCATGAGGTGGCCAAAGTATTGGAGTTTCAGCCTCAGCATGAGTCCTTCCAATGAACACCCAGGGCTGGTCTCCCTTAGGGTGAACTGGTTGGATCTCCTTGCAGTCCAAGGGACTGTCAAGAGTCTTCTCCAACACCACAGTTCAAAAGCATCAATTCTTCGGTGCTCAGCTTTCTTCACAGTCTAATTCTCACATTCATACATGACCATTGGAAACAAAATAACGTTGACTAGATGGACCTTTGTTGGTGAAATAATATCTCTGCTTTTCAATATGTATCTAGGTTGGTTATAACTTTCCTTCCAAGGAGTAAGCGAAACCAATACAGTATTGTAAAGTAAAAAAAAATAATAATAATAAATTAAAAAAATAAGTAAATAATTTCATGGCTGCAATCATCATCTGTGGTGATTTTGGAGCTTAGAAAAATAAAGTCTGACACTGTTTCCACTGTTTCCCCATCTATTTCCCATGAAGTGATGGGACCATATGCCATTATCTTCATTTTCTGAATGTTGAGCTTTAAGCCAACTTTTTCACTCTCCTCTTTCACTTTCAAGAGGCTTTTTAGTTCTTCTTCACTTTCTGCCATAAGGCTGGTGTCATCTGCATATCTGAGGTTATTGATATTTCTCCCAGCAATCTTGAGTCCAGCTTGTGCTTCCTCCAGCCCAGCGTTTCTCATGATGTACTCTGCATATAAGTTAAATAAGCAGGGTGACAATATACAGCCTTGACCTACTCTTTTTCCTATTTGGAACAAGTTTGTTCCATGTCCAGTTCTAACTGTTGCCTCCTGACCTGCATATAGGTTTCTCAAGAGGCAGGTCAGGTGGTCTGGTACTCCTATCTCTTTCAGAATTTTCCACAGTTTGTTGTGATCCACACAGTCAAAGGCTTTGGCATAGTCAATAAAGCAGAAATAGATGCTTTTCTGGGACTCTCTTGCTTTTTTGATGATCCAGACAATTTAATCTCTGGTTCCTCTGCCTTTTCTAAAACCAGCTTGAACATCTGGAATTTCATGGTTCACGTATTCCTGAAGCTTGGCTTGGATAATTTTGAGCCTTACTTTACTAGCGTGTGAGATGAGTGCAATTGTGTGGTAGTTTGAGCATTTTTTGGCATTGCCTTTCTTTGGGATTGGAATGAAAACTGACCTTTTCCAGTCCTGTGGCCACTGCTGAGTTTTCCAAATTTGCTGGCATATTGAGTGCAGCACTTTCACAGCATCATCTTCCAGGATTTGAAATAGCTCCACTGGAATTCCATCACCTCTACTAGCTTTGTTTGTAGTGATGCTTTAAAGACCACTTGGCTTCACATTCCAGGATGTCTGGCTCTAGATGTGTGATCATACCATGGTTATTATCTTGGTCGTGAAGCTCTTTTTTGTACAGTTCTGTGTATTCTTGCCACCTCTTCTTAATATCTTCTGCTTCTATTAGGTCCATCATTTCTGTCCTTTATCAAGCCCATCTTTGCATGAAATATTCCCTTGGTATCTCTAATTTTCTTGAAGAGAAAATCTTATATCTTTCCTTTTCTCCTTTGCTTTTCTCTTCTCTCCTTTTCACAGCTATTTGTAAGGCCTCCTCAAACAGTCACTTTCTTTTTTGCATAGACCTCCTTAATATCAAGTTTTGAATTTCATGAGGTTAGTAACTGTGTTTTTGCAATTTTTATACTCTAGACTAACCTTTATTTTGTAGTAAAGTGCTGTTTTAGCACTTTTTGCTAAATTATTGAAGAAAGAATGAAGGAAGGGTGTAGGGAAAGAAGGATGAAAACAAGGAAAGGGAAGAAAGGAGTAAAAAAAATAAAAACATGAAAGGAAAAGAAATGAGAAAAAAATTTCCCAAGTTCTCCACCTAAAACATGCTGTTACATGAACTTTTTATCACTCACTAGTACCCCAAACTGGTTAATCATCAGAATTACATTGCAGCTTTGCTGGTTTGTTTGTTTTATATTATTTTGATTATCGGATGTAATATCTTTAAAATCTTCCAAGATTCTAAAAACTTTTAAGAACATTTTTAAAGATAATGATCAACTAAGAAAAAGATTTTTTTAAAAATATAAGCATCAAATATTAGACTAAAAAAGAAGCAGTGTTAATAATTTAACTAAAGTTCAGTTCAGTTTAGTTCAGTTGCTCAGTCATGTCCAACTCTTTCGACCCCATGGACTGCAGCATGCCAGGCTTCCCTGTCCATCACCAACTCCTGGAGTTTACTCAAACTCATGTCCATTGAGTCAGTAATGCCATCTAGCCATCTCATCCTCTGTTGTCCCCTTGTCCTCCTGCCTTCAATCTTTCCCAGCATCAGGGTCTTTTCCAGCGACACAGTTCTTCTCATCAGGTAGCCAAAGTATTGGAGTTTCAGCTTCAGCATCAGTCCTTCCAATGAATATTCAGGACTGATTTCCTTTAGGATGGACTGGTTAGAACTCCTTGCAGTCCAAGGGACTCACAAGAGTCTTCTCTAATACCACACTTCAAAAGCATTCTTCAGCACTCAGCTTTCTTTATAGTCCAAGTCTCACATCCGTACATGACTACTGGAAAAATCATAGCTTTGAATAGATGGACCTTTGTTGGCAAAGAAATGTCTCTGCTTTTGAATATGCTGTCTAGGTTGGCCATAAGCTTTCCTCCAAGGAGCAAGTGTCTTTTAATTTCATGGCTGCAGTCACCATCTGCAGTGATTTTGGAGGCCCCCCCCCCAAATAAAGTGTGTCACTGTTTCCCCATGTATTTGCCATGACATGATGGACCGAGTGCCATGATCTTCGTTTTCTGAATGTTGAGTTTTAAGCCACTTTTCCACTCTCTTTTTTCACTTTCATCAAGAAGCTCTTTAGTCCTTCTTCACTTTCTGCCATAAGGGTGGTGACATCTGCGTATCTGAAAGTGAAAGTGAAGTAGCTCAGTTGTGTCCAACTCTTTGCAACCACATGGACTGTAGCCTACCAGACTCCTTGGTCCATGGGATTTTCCAGGCAAGAGTACTGGAGTGTGTTGCCATTTCCTTCTCCAAGGGATCTTCCCTACCCAGGGATCAAACCAAGGTCTCCTGCATTGCAGGCAGATGCTTTGCCATCTGAGCTACCAGGGAATATGAGGTTATTAATATTTTTCTGGAAATCTTGATTCCAGCTTGTGCTTCATCCAGTCCAGTGTTTCTCATGATGTACTCTGCATATAAGTTAAATAAGCAGGGTGACAATATACAGCCTTGACCTACTCCTTTCCCAATTTGGAACCAGTCTGTTGTTCTATGACCAGTTCTAACTGTTGTTTCCTGACCTGCATACAGTTTTTTTCAAGAGGCAGGTCAGGTGGTCTTATATTCCCATCTCTTTCAGAATTTTCCACAACTTATGGTGATCCACGCAGTCAAAGGAGTTGACATAGTCAATAAAGCAGAAGTAGATGTTTTTCTGGAACTCTCTTGCTTTTTCAATGATCCAGTGGATGTTGGCAGTTTGATCTCTGGTTCCTCTGCCTTTTCTAAATCCAGCTTGAACATCTGGAAGTTCACAACTCATGTACTGTTGAAGCCTGGCCTGGAGAATTTTGAACATTACTTTGCTAGTATCTGAGATGAGTTTAACTGTGCTAAAGTTTGAGCATTCTTTGATATTGCCTTTCTTTGGGATTGGAACAAAAACTGACATGGATGTCACCGGATGGTCAGTAATGAAATCAGACTGATGGAGCCAAAGATGGAGAGGCTGTATACAATCAGCAAAAACAAGACTGGGAGCTGACTGTGGCTCAGATCATCAATGTCTTATTGCCAAATTCAGACTTAAATTTAAGAAAGTAGGGAAAACCCTAGACCATTCAGGTATGATCTAAATCAAATCCTTTATGATTATACAGTGGAAGTGACAAATAGATTCAAGGGATTAAATTTGTTAATGTGCCTGAACAACTATGGATGGAGGTTCATGACATTGTACAGGAGGCAGTGATCAAGACCATCTCCCAGAAAAAGAAATGTAAAAAGGCAAAATCCTGTCTGTAAAGGCCTTACAAATAGCTGTGAATAGATGAGAAGTGAAAGGCAAAGGAGAAAAGGAAAGATATAGCCATTTGAATGCAGAGTTCCAAAGAATAGCAAGGAGAGATAAGAAAGCCTTCCTCAGTGATCAGTGCAAAGAAATAGAGGAAAACAATAGAATGAGAAAGACTAGATAGCTCTTTAAGAAAATTAGAGATACCAAGGGAACATTTCACGCAAAGATGGGCACAATAAAGGACAGAAATGGTATGGATCTAACAGAGGCAGAAGATATTAAGAAGAAGCGGCAAGAATACATAGAAGAACTGTGCAAAGAAGATCTTCATGACCCAGATAATCACAATGGTATGATCACTCACTTAGAGCCAGACATCCTGGAATGCGAAGTCAAGTGGGCCTTAGGAAGCATCACTATGAACGCAGCTAGTGGAAGTAATGGAATTCCAGTTGAGCTATTTCAAATCCTGAAAGATGATGTTGTGAAATTTCTGCACTCAATATGCCAGCAAGTTAACTAAAGTAACAGCATAGATAATAAAATAGAAATTTGATAAAATGTTCATGGTTGATAATTCTGGAAGTACCAAGATTTATGAATTAATTAGCGCTGTAGAGGCAATCTTTTGAAGAATAACCAGAAACAAAAATCATTTCAGAGCTGTTCTACAGAGATTAATCTATCCCTGAAGTATAGAATGTTAAGGATGATGATTCAGGACTTGTAGTTTTAATTATAATGTATTTACATTTTTACACTCATTATTTTTATAAATATTGTAATCTCTCTAGGTGACTGTGATGATCAACCATATTGGGGAATCCCTGAATCAACAGACATTCTTTGTGTTCAGATATGTTCTTTTACATCTGACTATAAAGTGACCAGCCCACAGAACTCCATGTTACCCACAAGCATATCATGAGATCCAATTCCACTTGACTATGTGAAGTGATGATAAGTTGTTTCTATATCATGCTCATGCTCATAAACTTAAAATCTTGGCCTTGATGTAAAATCCTTCTGACTTGAAATAGGTTGGAATCCAGAAATTTGGAGTAAAGAAGAGCTCTCAAACCAATAGTAGAAATGTTCATTTTTACTGACTTTAAAAGTCCAGAAATCAGTGTTTCTCTTAACCTTATGAAATATCTCAGCTATAAAATTCTTGAAGTTTATAATTTCTATTCTAGTTCAACCAGAATCATAGTTGTCCTAGAGTGGCAATAAATGCTAAAGAAATCCCCAGATTATGTATGTCCTCTGATATCCAATAAACAATGATCTCAGCAGGATTACTCTCTGCTGCACACACACACACATACATAAGTCCAAAAATCTCTCTGTCTCTCACACACCTTAACAGAAAAGTACACTAATTTCTTCATTTTTAAACCTAGAACCTGCTGAGAAGAAAATGAACCCTGGAAATCACTCCTCAGTAACTGACTTCATCCTCGCTGGGCTCACAGAGAAACCAGAGCTCCAGATCCCCCTTCTGGTCTTCTTCCTAGGAATCTACTCAGTCACAGTGGTGGGGAACCTGGGCATGATCACACTGATAGGGCTCAATTCTCACCTGCACACCCCCATGTACTATTTTCTCACCAATTTGTCCTTTATTGATTTCTGCCTTTCCACTGTCATTACCCCCAAAATGCTGGTGAACTTTGTGACAGAGAAAAATATCATCTCCTACCCAGAGTGTATGACTCAGCTCTATTTCTTTATTGCTTTTATTATTGCAGAATGTTATATGCTGGCTGTAATGGCATATGACTGCTATGTTGCCATTTGTAACCCTTTGCTTTACAATGTCATCATGTCTTATTATAGGTGCTTCCAGCTCACAGTGACAGTTTCTATTTTATGCATCACTGAATCTGCAATCCACACAGGATTTATGTTTACACTCTATTTCTGCAAGGCCAAGGTGGTTAACCATTATTTCTGTGATGTCTTCCCACTCTTAGAGCTATCCTGTTCTTGCATTTCCATGAATGAATTATTGGCTCTAGTCCTTAGTGCTTTTAATATCCTGATTCCTGTTTTAACCATCCTTGCTTCCTACATTTTCATCCTCTCTACCATCCTTCAAATTCACTCCACTGAAGGCAGGTCCAAAGCCTTCAGCACGTGCAGCTCTCATATCTCAGCTGTTGCGGTTTTCTATGGATCTGCAGCGTTCATGTATCTGAAGCCTTCATCTGTGAGCTCTATGAACCAAGGGAAAGTATCTTCTGTGTTTTATACCTGCATTGTACCCATGCTAAACCCTCTGATCTACAGTCTGCAGAATAAGGATGTCAAATTTGCTCTGAAGAAAATTCTGGAGAGTGGAAAATTTAGATAAACAGACTTAATGTCATAGTGTCATATAAGAAATATGCCTTTGTATATTTTTGAGATTAGTTGTTTGTCAGTTGTTTCATTTGCTATTATTTTCTCCCATTCAGAAGGCTGTCTTTTCACCTTGCTTATATTTTCCTTTGTTGTGCAGAAGCTTTTCATTTTAATTAGATCCCATTTGTTTATTTTTGCTTTTCTGGGAGGTAGATCATAGAGGATCCTGCTGTGATTTATGTCGTCGAGTGTTTTGCCTATGTTCTCCTCTAGGAGTTTTATAGTTTCTGGTCTTACATTTAGATCTTTAATCCATTTTGAGTTTATTTTCATGTGTGGTGTTAGGAAGTGATCTAGTTTCATTCTTTTTCAAGTGGTTGACCAGTTTTCCCAGCACCACTTGTTAAAGAGATTGTCTTTACTCCATTGTATATTCTTGCCTCCTTTGTCAAAGATAAGGTGTCCCTATGTGTGTGGATTTATCTCTGAGCTTTCTATTTTGTTCCATTGATCTATATTTCTGTCTTTGTGCCAGTTCCATACTGTCTTGATGACTGTGGCTTTGTAGTAGAGGGGTGGGAGAGGGGTTCATGTTTGGGATCGCATGTACACCCATGGTGGATTCATGTCAATGTATGGCAAAACCAATACAGTATTGTAAAGTAAAATAAAGTAAAAGTAAAATTAAAAAAAAAAGAAATATGCCTTTGGTTTGCTGAGATAGGCAATGTTTTAGTTTTATTGTTCAAATTTTTGGAAACTCAGAATCATTTTCTCATGTAATACCTTTCCCGAATTCTCTCTGGGACACCTCCATTGAAACTGTGTTACAGTAACTATGTATGGAGAAACAACAAGAATAAAGTTACAGATTCTTAAGAATTAAAGAGCTTTCTGCCATCTTTCCGTGCCGCCATAATGGTGCGCATGAATGTCCTGGCTGATGCTCTCAAGAGTATCAACAATGCCGAGAAGAGAGGCAAACGCCAGGTCCTTATTAGGCCGTGCTCTAAAGTCATCGTCAGGTTTCTAACAGTGATGATGAAGCATGGTTACATTGGCGAATTTGAAATCATTGATGATCACAGGGCTGGGAAAATTGTTGTGAACCTCACAGGCAGGCTAAATAAGTGTGGAGTGATCAGCCCCAGATTTGATGTACAACTCAAAGATCTAGAAAAATGGCAGAATAACCTGCTCCCATCCCGTCAGTTTGGTTTCATTGTACTGACAACCTCAGCTGGCATCATGGACCATGAAGAAGCAAGACGAAAACATACAGGAGGGAAAATCCTTGGATTCTTTTTCTAGGGATGTAATACATACAAATAAAATGCCTCAGAGGACTCTGGTGCTTCCTTAAGTCATTTTGAATTTTGTACAGCAGAGTAGCAAGAGTGTCTTTGGGAGTATACAGCCTTTGTGTTAACTGGTGAATGCCGTTTCCTTGAAGTACAAGAAAGTTTTGACTTGGTGTAACTTTCACCATCACCTTTGTGGCTTACCGGAGGAAGGTGTGTCTGGCCCTGGATGGTTGACTCTGGTTTGGGGTCCAGATGGTGAAGCTGCCTCTTCTGGAGTCTTAAATTAACCCTTGAATGAGTGGTGCCTTTCCTATTTTTAGCTTCATAGAATACACATTTCATACCCTAGAATACACATTACATACCCAGGTTATAGTTGATTATGTAAGTACTCATAAGGAAACAGATAATCAGAGCTCTACGGCTCACTAAGACTCAAAGTAAATTTGGATGGCATATCAGGGACACGCCAGCAGTATGTATTTAAAATGTCATTCTTTTTAAAAAACCAGTACTGTAAACCTATCACCAAATGTATTCAGGAATTGGGCAGGGTTAGTAAGAGCAGTGCTATCCAGTATACATCTAACAAGAGCCACATGTGTATTCAGAACTTCAGGAAGCCACATTAAAACAAGTAAAGAGAAACTTTTTTTTTCCTTAAAATAACATTTTGTGTTCAAAATTAAAATTTCACCATATAGATGATGTGAAAAATGAATGGGGTTTTGCTCTTTGCAGTGTCTGAAATGATGTGTGTGTGCTAGTGGCTTCAGTCTTGTCTGACTTTTTGATGCTATGGACCCTACCTAGCTTGCCACAGGCTCCTCTGTCTTTAAGGATTTTCCAGGCAAGTCTACTGGAGTGGGTGCCATGCCCTCTAGTGCTTCTTCCCGACCCAGAAAGAGAACTCACTGTCTTTTAACAGTGTCCTGCAGTGGCTGGCAAGTTCTTTACCACTAGCGCCATCTTGTTCAGTTGCTCAGGCATTCATGTCTGACTGCGATCCCATGGACTGCAAGATGCCAGGCTTCCCTGTCCATCTCCTGAAGCTTGTTGAAACATGTCCGTTAGGTCAATGATGCCTTCCATCCAACCATCTCATCCTCTTCCAACCCCTTCTGTCCTCAGTCTTTTCCCAGCATCAGGATCTTTTCCAATGAGTTGGTTCTTCGCATCAGGTGGCCAAAGTATTGGAGCTTCAGCATCAGTCCTTTCGATGAATAGTCAGGATTGATTTCCTTTAGGATTGACTGGTTTTAGCTTGCTATTCAAGCATCAATTCTTCAGTGTTGGTCCAACTCAACATCCATACATAACTACTGGGAAAACCATAGTTTTGACTATATGGACCTTTCTTGGTAAAGTCAAGTCTGCTTTTTAATACGCTGTCTGGATTTGTCATAGCTTTTCTTCCTTCCAAGGAACAAGTGTCCATGGCTGCAATCACCATCTGCAGTGAGTTCGGAGCCCAAGAACATAGTCTTGTCTCTGTTTCCATTGTTTCCCCATCTATTTTCCATGAAGTGATGGGACTGGATGCCATTATCTTTGTGTTTTGAATGTAGAATGTGCTTTTTCACTTTGATCAAGAGGCTCTTTAG
>SJYO01038983.1:21818021-22096127 GCA_006410555.1 Capra ibex
GTACATTCTTAACTTAGCGGTCAGATACAGACTACGTCCTATGCCGTACGAACCCCGACCACGTACCCCTACTGGGTCTCTCTACAACACCCCTCCCTCCACCCTCCCCCCAAGTACAAACCCTTGCGTACATTCTTAATTTCTAAAATTTTAAATTTTTTTATTTTTTAAATTTTTTTTATTTATTTATTTTATTTAACCCGAAGAGACCACCGAGTCTGTCCCTTCTTAGGTGGACATTATGTCCTCTACGCCCAAGCCAGGGACCCAACCCTTCCAGGGAACCTCTTCCCTTACCTTTGGGTGAGGTCATAAGAACGGGTCTCTTAGGTACCTGTCTCCTCAGACCGTCCGATGTCAGGTATCTCAGCGTTTCTCAGCCTGTGCTGAAGTACTGATTGTGAACGTGAAGAGTCTTGATTAGGTTCATGTGTGTTTGATTAGTCACTTAAATTGTTGTAAACCGTATAGGTAATTATGGATATGTTACCTTACGAAACTAGTATTTTTCCCCGCATCACGACTATTTGTAACGTTGTAGTTACTTGGAACTGTTGTAGGACGATTCGGTCACTCGTTACTGTCTTCTACGGTAAATAAATTTTGTAAGGTTTGTTCCCCGAAGGGACCACCAGGTCACCCGTTCTTAGACGGACGGTTACGTCTTCTGTGCCCAAACTAGGGATCAGACTCACCTGGGGTGGACAACACCCCATTGATTTGGACACGGGGTGTTGATGACTCCGGGTTGACGGGTTCTCAGACACGAGGTGTCGTTCTCTTTGGTGACGTTACTCTTCGGGCAGGTGGTTTTTTGTTTGTTTGTTTGTTTATCGGTTGAGATATCTTTGTCTTTCATCTAATCACAAATGGGTCCCGATGTCGTTCAAGGTCTGTCTCCCCTCCACTTCCACTGCAAACTGTTTATGTTCAAAGAAAACGTCCCACTACTTTCAAAGGATGTTAACACAACGTATAGTTTTTTAACTGTGAATGTGTTGAGACACTTACATACTTTTATCATTAAACAATGTGCAGATTTACTTACCTAACATTCGATGCAATCGATATAGAGTTATTACGACTGTTGACTTTAATAAAATAATATCAAATACAAGAAAATAAATTAGTTACCTAATTAATATTGTGGTTTTATTTATGGATGAAGGTTTCCTGATCAGACACTTATTTTACCTTCCGAGTATAAAAGTCATCATTTTACCGGGTTGTTGAAGACATTTGACAGTAATATAGTACATTTTAAATAATTGTTATATGCGATTTGTACTCTGTGCCAGTAAGGTTAGGAACCATGAATAAAATTAAAGAGAAACTGGGTAACCAACAAATCCTCACACATCAAATTACAATGTATGTACACTGAACGAGTTTAAATAAAGACAATAGTTAAGGACTAAAGTTAAGTAACACCAGTCAGTTACATGAAACATACTAAAGTTCATAAAAAAATTTAAAAAGTTAATGAAATTTACATGACTCCGAAGGAAATACTTGACGGTACGACAGAGAGAACCTCTGCAAAGGTTCATACGCATGACCCCCCGCATACACATGTACACGAGACTGATCAAAATAAGGATTATTGGACTTTGATCTTTACTGGAGTCACAGGAAGGTGTGTCTCATGATGCACGTTGTAGTGTCCGTGCAGAGTGTCTGCAATACGATTCACTTCCCTCGTAGTAGGGCTATGACGTATCACGTACTAAAGTATTTATGCTGTAGGTGGGTATCCATGTCACTAGTGTAGTCACCAACGGGCCCCGACCCACGATCCCTCCCTCTTACTACCGTGTCCGCACACTCCCCTGGAAGAACCAGTTGTTCTTCAGAAGTATGGAACTAATTCCACGATCAATGTACTGACATACGTTAAACAGTTCTCGGTAGTTGGAATTTTACAAACTTAAAGTAACATACGTTAATATCGAGTCGGTTCAACTAAATTTGTTTTGTTTTGTTTTGGTTTGGTTGTTCAGTAAACCTCTTCATTTAGTGTGTAGAGAGTCTACACAAACGTCCCAATCGAGGGCTCGCTACCCTAAAGTCCTTGTGAACATTTAACAACTGAACGCTCCTGGGGGTTTAGTGTTCTGGCACGAAAGAGTGGAAGGACCGAACCGTAGGCATAGGACCATTAAAGTCATGTCGTAGCACATTGCGTCTCTTTCGATTTAACTTTCAGTCCTTAGCACTAAGGTTGGGTCCGATATAGTAAATGCTCGACACGTTAAACCCCATATTTAGGCCCGGGCATTGTAGGGATAAGACGCCCTAGCAACGTGTCTAACTTGATATATTCTGGATAGATCGGTAGACGGTATAATCTACCCGAACGACGGTGATTCATAAAATGATTGTGTGTAGATGTGTCTCTTCACGACGTGAGACGACTTAATAGACGTCCTAAAAGTACCCTTATCTACTACGATGGTACGGGCTCGGGTCCTTTGTACGGTCGGACAGGAGCCTCGACCAGAATGAGACACAGTTAACTTTGTGTTTCACTCACTTTCACTTTCAAGCAGTGGGTCAGTGAAGGTTGAAAAACACTGGGGTACCTGACATCTGGTGGTCCGCGGAGACAGGTACTTTAAGGGGTCCGTTCTTATGACCTCACCCAACGGTAAGGGAAGAGGTCTCCTAAAAGGGTTGGGTCCCTAGCTTGGACCCAGAGGACGTAACGTCCGTCTAAGAAATGGTAGACTCGGTGTGTTTCCCTTTTAAATTAATAGAAACGAATAATTAAATTTTTGTTTTGTTTAGGGGTCGTGACAGAAGAGAGAAGAAAGGAGGGTTAGGGATCTAGACGTCACCTCAATTCAGATTTATGTTCTGTTTAAGAGTTCGTGTGCTTTATCATCAAAAAGGAGTAAAATAAAGAACAAGTCGCAGGGACGAAGTCTTGTCATGAGAGACAAGAGGACGCAAAAGAGGGAAACGAAGTGTGTCGGCGGAAAGAATGTAAGTTAATTTGACCTGTACACCTAAGACGGAAGTCTAAGGTAAAATAAAAGGGGAGAGAGAAAGTAGGTCGAAACCGAGACCTTACGTTCCCTATTTCCGTAATCCTCCTACCGCTAAGCCCACTAGGAAACTAATACAGACTCCGACTCGACAGCACTCACTGGTTCAGACCTGTTAGTGAAGTCCAGTGAGTCCCTCTATCAGTGGAAAGAGACTGGAAGGAGTCTGGGGCCGGGTCTAAGAGATGATAAAGAAAAGACGATCTCTACAGTAATAGTTGTAGTGACAGGAGAATCGTTTGACCTGTAAAAGAAAACTTGAGCCTAATCGGGTCTGATGAAAATATTTACCACGTACAAATAGGATTTAATCAGGGAGGTAGGGTTGGTACGCGCACGTGTGAACTTAATCCTTAGAGGTGGTAGTCGGTTGGGACTTGTATACCCGTCCGAGACGAGAGTACTGTTTTAGGAGACGGTTAGAAGAGTTTGTTGTTACTTTGTACTATGTCTTCGACAAACCAATAATACACACACAACGATTAAAAAATAATTTGATCAGTATCTCAGTCTTAAAGAGTAAGCTTTTTACTTCTGTGATAACTGAAACGTACAAATGCCATGTCTAATTTTATGTTGTTATCCTGGAGAGACCACCAGGTGACCGATGCTTAGACGGACGGCTACGTCTCCTGTACCCAAACAAGGGACCGGGGTCTTCTAAGGTGTTCGGAGCCCAGTCGATTCGGGTACTCGGAATTAACGACTTCGGGTGTGTAGGATCTCTGATACGACCCGTTGTTCCTTTCCGTGGCGTTATTCTCATCTAGGGCGAGCGGTGTTGATCTCTTTTCGGACGTGTTTCGGTACTTCTAGATCACGTGGGTTTTTATCCACTCAGAAAATTTTTTGATAGTTATTACACGTAAATTGACGATGTCAGGGACCGTGTTTCCTTCATGACTTATATATGAAAGGAAAAATAAGAAAAATTATGACCTGAAGTTTTGGATAATGATATCACAATGTCATTAATTCTGTCACACTCTACCCATCATTTTTATATCTGGAAAACGCAGAAAATCCGGTGTGTCTAGATACATCTGGACACTAAAATTTCTTTTTATATCCTAAGGTCTTCGAAGGGTATATTTTGTGGAACGACCTTACTTGAGGCTGAGGGTACACCTACGGTCCACTCTATACACGATCAGTACACACAGGTTGAGTGTGACCGTGTCCTGAGACGCGTTACTGTCGTGAGTTGTGTATAAATACTTCAGGTGTCAAACCATTATTATCCACCACAGAGAATGCGACTCTGAACTTCTAGGTCGGAAAATTCTCGGCACACGGGTGAACTCTTCTCTCCCTACGTCCCACAAGAACCACTACACGACCGTTGGGAGGGAAGTCTAGGAAAAGAAAGGATTTAGGATTTCTTTTGTGGGAGAGCCTAAGGTGCGTCTTCGAGTGTCTAGTCCGTCCTACGGGGTCCTCAAGGGGCACTTTCTTTTTCATCCGTAGTCGTGTTTAAGGCCTACTTTCTAGCGAAGTTCTGTTACGGGTTTTACCTGAACCTACACTCATTTCTCACTCTCACTCTAATTCATTTAAGGTGATCTAAATTCCTCTCGCCACATTGGTTTCCCACTCTTTACATATCTAGATTCATTATTACACCGGGGGTTACTAGAAGGGTCATAAAGTCGTCGTCAGAGGTTCATTGGTCGATACTATATAATGTGACGGAAAAAGTTTAATTAACTAAAACACGAGGACCTTACATATAGGTCAGAAAGTAGATAACTTAGAAACGAAACTCTGATTTACTCGAAGACTGTCCTCTTGGCGAAACTACGTCTATGAGGACCTCCTCCCTCAGGTCAGATATGTGTGCCCTCTGACGACCAGAGAAACTATTCCACGATCGTGCACTCACCCCATTTGTCTCCCTGAGTGGTAGAACAGGAAAGGAGAAGACAATGAACTCATAGGGTCAACCCACAGAAGTAGTATCAACTATATGGTGGGAGGGGACTTCTCCAGACGACGATGACGACGATTCAGTGAAGTCAGTACAGGTTGAGACACACTGGGGGTATCTGCCGTCGGGTGGTCCGAGGGGGCAGGGACCCTAAGAAGTCCGTTCTTGTGACCTCACCCAACGGTAAAGGAAGAGGTTACGTACTTTCACTTTTCACTTTTCACTTTCACTTCAAGCGAGTCAACACAGGCTGAGAATCGCTGGGGTACCTGACGTCGGATGGTCCGAGGAGACAGGTACCCTAAAAGGTCCGTTCTCATGACCTCACTCAACGGTAACGGAAGAGGGTGGCGGTAGAGATTTATCGACATTTTGACGGAAGTTTAGTGTATTAGGAAAATCCGAAGTTGAAGAGATAGAAATTTTGACTCTAGTACGGTCGTAGAGTCTCCTTCTCTAATTTCCGGAGAGACAAGTAATACACACCGAAGACAAGTCAGGGTGTCTTACTAGAGGTGTACTTTATCAGAGATCTACCTCTTACCCTGAGAGAAAGTGGGAGTGGAGTCCAACACCCCCTACTATCGATAAGGAACCCGACGTCACACCGGAATCGGACCTACGTGTGGTAAGACACCGACACTGGTCCTCGGGTGTGTGACACATCTGTTGGTCCCTCTACGATCAGACGGACGGGAGACCGACCTCATCGGGGCCCCCGAGAGACCAAAGACCCTCAGACCCATTGGGTCGACCTCTACGCCCGTGGTTGGTTACGTCTGTTCTCTACACTTCCTTGGTCCACTATTTAACACGTGGCCCACATCGACAAAATCCACTTCGATGTCGTAGCAGGGACTCTGGTCCAGTGGTCCCTCTCGCGACCAGTGGTCCGTCTCGTTGGTCGAGACCGGTCCTTTGGAGGACAGAGACGAAGAGCAGAGAGATCGTAAGTAGGAGTAGGAAGGAAGAAGACGTGGAACTTCTTCCTGAAATCAAGTCAAATTAAGTCAGCGAGTCAGTACAAGCTAAGAAACACTGGGGTACCTGACGTCGTCCGGTCCGAAGAGACAGGTGGTGGTTGAGGGTCTCGCACTAGTTTGAGTACGGGTAACTCAGTCACTACGGTAGGTTGGTAGAGTAGGAGTAGTAGGGGAAAAGGAGGACGGAAGTTAGAAGGGGTCGTAGTCTCAGAAAAGGTTCCTCAGTCAAGAAGTGTAGTCCACCTGTTTCATAACCTCGAAGTCGAAGTCGTAGTCAAGAAGGTTACTTATAAGTCCTGACTAAAGGAAATCCTAACTGACCAAACTAAAGGAACGTCAGGTTCCCTGAGAGTTCTCAGAAGAGGTTGTGGTGTCAAGTTTTCGTAGTCAAGAAGACACAAGTCGAAAGAAATACCGGGTTGTTGAGAGTGTAGGTATGTACTGATGACCTTTTGGGTATCGAAACTGAGCTACCTGGAAACAACCGTTTCATTATAGAGACGAAAAATTATACGACAGATCCAAACAGTATCGAAAAGAAGGTTCCTCGTTCGTAGAAAATTAAAGNNGTTTCATAACCTCGAAGTCGAAGTCGTAGTCAAGAAGGTTACTTATAAGTCCTGACTAAAGGAAATCCTAACTGACCAAACTAAAGGAACGTCAGGTTCCCTGAGAGTTCTCAGAAGAGGTTGTGGTGTCAAGTTTTCGTAGTCAAGAAGACACAAGTCGAAAGAAATACCGGGTTGTTGAGAGTGTAGGTATGTACTGATGACCTTTTGGGTATCGAAACTGATCTACCTGGAAACAGCCGTTTCATTATAGAGACGAAAAATTATACGACAGATCCAAACAGTATCGAAAAGAAGGTTCCTCGTTCGTGGAAAATTAAAGTACTGACGTCAGTGGTAGACGTCACTAAAACCTCGGGTTCTTTTATTTTAGACAGTGACAAAGGTAACAAAGGGGTAAATAAACGGTACTTCACTACCCTGGCCTACAGTACCATAAACAAAAAACTTACAACTCAAAATTCGGTCGAAAAAGTGAGAGAAGAAAGCGAAAGTAGTTCTCTGAGAAATCGAGGAGAAGTAAAAGACGGTATTCATACCACAGGAGACGTATAGACTCGAACAACTATAAAGAGGGTCGTTAGAACTAAAGTCGAACACGAAGTAGATCGGACCGTAAAGTGTACTACATGAGACGTATATTCAATTTATTCGTCTCACTGTTATATGTCGGAAAGCGTTAAACCTTACTCTGAATCGTCTACGTCAAGACCGTATTCTAAGACAAAAGGTCCTTGAAATTCGGTCCCGTCCATCTCTGTCACAAGACCTCCCCTTCACTTCTCGACATCGGTCTCGGGGGTGGGACTACCCTCACAAGGAAATCCGAAAGACGACGTGGGAACGGAGTCAGAGGAGTAGACACTTTACCCCTATAATAATGATACATGGATTAAGGTTAACAATAATCTGGACCTACTCACTAATACAATTTACGAAGCACAGACTATGTGTCTGACAGAGGCACCAGCGGTAGTAGTGTTGTTAGTAGGTGCACGAAGAAGAAAGAGAGAAAGAGTCGAGAGAATGAAAAACGAAGGACGATGTAAAAGATATTTAAGACACCCGGGTATAAGAGCTGTGAGACAAGAGAAATCGAAGACTATGAGTCTTAATCACGTCCAAAGGACTCTTCTTAGGACGACCATTCCTTATATGGGTTCGGTGGTCAATCCCAAGTCCTCCGTCGACTCTCAGACTCAGTAAAGACCTCGGTGTAGTCTTGGTCCGGCCCTTCCCTGTAGTCGGAGAGTCTCTTCAGTCCAGTAAGTGGGTACTAGGGTGTAGTCTCGAGTCCCAGTTTGGATTCAAACAGATGTTTTCGGTACAGGAAAGTTGGCGTGGTCTCCTACCTTGAAAAATAAATTTTATGGGCTGAAAAGAACTCGTAACTGATAAGAATTTTTCGGAGTCTACATATGAAAATAAATTAGGAGTCCTGTCAGGGTCCTCTACTCTCATCTAAGGTCACAGGATCCCTACTGTGTCGTTTGTACTACCACCTTCAATATTAGTCCACGGACAGAGGTACAAAGGGTCAATCACCGTTCCTTGGACGGACGGTCACGGTCTCAGTATTCCCTACACCCAGGTAAGGGACCCAACCCTTCTAGAGAACGTCCTCCCGTACCGTTGGGTGACGTCATAGAAACGGACCTCTTAGGGTACCTACCTTCTCGGACCACCGGATGTCAGGTACGCCAGTGTCTCAACCTGTGCTGACTTCGATGGATCGTCCGTACGTGAACAGACGTACCGACCAGACCCGCCTCGACCGCACGAGTGTGATCGGAGTCCTGAAGGTGCGGCCCCGGATGGAGGAGGGGAGGAACTCCGGAGGAATAGAAGTGTAGGATCCTACAATGAGTCCGACAGTCAGTCGCATCCCGACGATCCTGACTTCGGTCCTTCGCTTCAGAGAGGGCGGAGAGTCGACGACCGAGTCTCCTCGTAGACGTTCGGAGGACGGTGGAGCGGACGACAGAGGTTTTACTTTATCACCCCTTCGTACTTACGGTCCCGTTCAGTACCGTCCTCCCCGGGGGCTGATGAGGGGTCAATCACCCGTGAAACTTCATGGTGAGACCAGTAGGAGAGGGGGTGTTGTCGTCGGTGAAGGAGCACTGGACGGTCCCCAAGGACTCCAGTCAGATCATGACACCCCGTTCCGACACTAAGGTCCAATGGGTGGATTTCCTCAAACGTGTAGGGACGACCCCACTGTCGTCTCACTTGTCACCATTTAAGTCACTCGAGACGAACTCTTACGTCGAGACAGACAACCTACGTGACACCTGGACTAATTTCTCTAGGATTTCGACCTTTGTGAACCCTTCATTGTGACGATGCATTTATATTCTGTGCCGATGGAAGGTGCACGGACCCTTCTTGAGAAGAGTGAAATTAAGTAAGTAAAGAAATACAGAACGGAGATTAAAAAAAAAAAAAAATTGCCTAAATCCTATTCGAATGGGTTTATGTGTTGTCTTAAACACACACTTTCGGTGTATTCGTTTCGTCCCCAACTGCTTGCAATTCCTTTCTAACTGTCTAAAATAAGGGTCGCATAGACTTTTACGACTTACTGTTTACTATGATAGTTTACTTCTTTCTTCCGTTCTCTGTCTGTCCCTCCCGTTTACTGTGATAGTTTACTTCTTTTTTCCGTTCTCTGTCTGTCCCTCTCGATAGACGCTGTAAATATCGATTCCCAATTGGATCCATTGTATGTATATGAAGGTGTTTAGGTAAAATTTTTACTATTTGTTACATTATGTTTTTACGTACTTTTTGCACCTGTTCGTTAAGTGACTTCTTTATATTTATGGGTCATTTGTATACTTTATACCTTGATTTATACGACATTGAAGAGACCATTGTCCCTATACGTTTAACTTTGCTCCACGGTAAAGGACGGGTAGTAAAACCGTCTTACATTTGACGACTCTTATAGACATACTTGTCGGTTCCCAATATTTGTGTCTGTGAAGCCCCTCGAGCACTCTAACGATTAACTGTGCCGGAAAACCCCTCAGTATCTCGACCGTTGTATTACGAAAATTTATTTGTACAGAGTACTGGTTCGTTAAGATGACGTCCTTGGATCGGATACCTTTATAAGTGTATACGTATATTTATAGATATGCAGGTTCCGATAAACTCCCTTCCTGATCCTTACTGATACGTAGGTTTTCGAATTATTTTAATGGTGCACTAGTGTATCCGTGTGGAGCAAAAATAGTGCGAAGTGACAGAACGGGAAGTGTGTGTAACACTAAAACGTTTGACTTCCAAACACCGGTGGGACCTTCAGATAATTGTGGTAAAAAGGTTGTCGTAAACGAGTAAAGCATAGAGACAAAGGGCAATAGAGTACTATAAAGTTTAAAATAAAAATAATAATATACACGATGTAGTCACTAGAAACTACAATAATGATGTTAGCACCTTCCGAACGTAATACCAATCGTAAAAAATCGGTATTTCACAAAAAATTAATTCTAAACATGCAACATGAAATCTATATTACGATAACGTGTGAATTGTCTGGTGTCATGTCACCAATTCTGACGCGCAGGTGTATATACTTTATCTATCGGTCACCCTCAGACTACGTACTCCGTCCCTTGGGTTTCAACCACGAGAGACTGTTGGACCCAACCCTCCCTCCCCCCTCCCCTCCAAGTCCTCTCTCCCCTGTGCGCACGAACACCGGTTAAGTACAGTTACATCCCGTTTTTGTAGTGTTATACCATTTCATTAACAGAAGGGTTATTTCATTTATATATATAAAAAATTATCCTTTTTGGTGTAAGAAACTTAATCGAAACCACGGGTGTTTTAATCGTACTTGGACTTATAATGGACGACCCTTATCCTCTCCGTCTCTTGACACTGTCTGTTCCGATCCCGTCTGTCCTGTGGAGGTCCCTCTGACGCTAACGTCCAGTTCGGGTGCTCCTCCCACCGGTGATCCTCTACACGTCTGTCTCCGTCCCGCTCCTACCGTCCGGCGACCGAGGTCTACCCTCTCCGTCCGCGTCACGTCTGACCCGCAGCCCGGTGGACTCGTGACCGGTCTCCGTTCCGTCTCAGCCTGTTCTTCGTGGTCGTGGAGCCGTGTCGGTCCGTCTAGGGTTTAGAGGAGCCCGAAGTCTGGACCGTGTGTGTCTTCCCGCGTCCCCGGACCCGTCGAAACGTGTAAACCCCGTTTCGTCCTTCGACGATTCCTTCTTTCGAGACCACGATACCCCCACCCCCTCTACGACGGACGTCCGTAGGGACCTCCTGTACTAAAGACTTAGGGGACCGGGAACTCCAAGGTAGGCGTCTGTCAGACGTCCACCCCGAGGGAACTACGACACATGTAGACTCACGGGTGAGGTGTACGGACCCTTCCGAGTTAAACCCGACTCTGGGTGACTAAACCCCAGGGGGATAGGTTAACCTCGGAGTAATTCGACAAGGGCCTCGCCGGGACCTAAGGGCCTTAGTCGGGTCAGTGAACGGAGCCGAGAGTCAGTCTCGGAAGACAAAACTCAAGGACTTCAAAGGGGTGACACTGATCAGTTTGTACTAGCGCGACGACAGAGGGAAGGAGGTGAGTGTTATAAATATGAGTAAAGAAAATAACTTTAGATAGGAGGGATGAGATAATTTTGACGAACTGACCGTCGAGGATAAGAGGCCTTCGGACGTTGGGTAGATAAGAGGTCTGTTACTTCGCGTTCTGAAGGTAGAGGATAGCACGAACACACACCGGAGACTCCTAGTCTAGAAGGTGGATTTCCCGTAAAGTCTCTAGGGAGCAGATTTGCTCCGGCACTTACACCCGTCGACTTGATGGTCAAGACGGAAATTGGTCGAGACGGGTTTATGTCCTTTCCAGGGTTGGAGGAGAGAACGGACCATAGGCGAGACGAGTAGAAGGGGTGAACAACTTCATGATATTGACGTACCTTCCCTCCCCGCCGACGAAAAGGGGGTCGACACTACGCCTCACCACGCAGACACCCCCGTCCACGTGTGACTGTGGACCTAAGGTTGTGCACAGTGTCGGTCGCGGAGGGTGAGGTAGGAAGACGTCGGAGGGGTGGGTGCCCCCCGACCCATGGTAGTGGTCGAACTGAAATCCTTTTACTCTCTTCGAGTCTCCATACTCTACTTGACCTTCCAAGAGCTGGCGAACAAACCTTCAAGACTGTCCAGTCACTTCGACGGGTCTGTGAGAACCAATTTCTGGTCAAGAGAGCCCTGACAAAACCGGTAGGTTACCGATTCTGAGGGGTGAGGGTTACGTCCCGCGGGTCCCAAGTTAAGAGCCAGTCCCCTGATCTAGGGTGTACGACGTTGATTCTCAAACGTAAGGTGTTTACTTCTAGTTTCTAGGACACACGGCGTCGATTCTGAACCGGTTCGTTTGATCTATTTATGTATAAGATTTTTTCTTATCAAGAGAGGTACCTTACAGGCGAAAACAGAAGTCCATTCCGTTCTCTGGACCGAACACGATACGACCCGATTCAGTGAGGTCAGTACGGGCTGACAACACTGAGGTATCTGACATCGGGAGGTCCGAGGAGACAAGTACCCTAAGAGGTCCGTTCTTATGACCTCACTCAACTTTAAAGGAGGAGGCCCCATAGAAAGGTTAAGTCCCTAGTTTGGGTGCAGAAAATCCCGAGGACGTGACCGTCGACCCAAGAAATAGTGATTACGGTGGACCCTTCGACACTAGACCGAATCACGTCCAGTTGATTACTGTACTCGTTTCGCAGAGTGGAAGTGTAGGTCGATTGTCTATACGAATTCTGGTTCGAAGGGTCCACCGCGATCATTATTTCTTGGGAGGACAGTTACGTCCCCTTGATTCTCTACGTCCAAGTTAGGGACCTAGTCCTTCTAGGGGACCTTCTCCTTTACCGTTGGGTGAGATCATAAGAACGGACCTCCTAGGGGACTTGTGTCCTCGGACCGTCCGATGTCAGTCACACCAGCGTTTCTCAGGGGCCTGTGTTGACTTCACTAAGTCATGTCGTGTTCCGGTTCGTTGATTTGACTCCTCTACTTCGCTTACTTGGGTTTAGGACTGAGGGTTCGCATTTCATGGACACTGTCGACGGGTACACTCGACGACACCGGGAATGGACGGAGAGGACTTCTTGTACCTAGATAGCCGCTACGCGTCCTCTTTTTCCAGTCCGGAATGCTTGGAGAAAGGTCTCGTCTGACACCGACTGCTGACGTCCCATACCCCGTGTAAACTTGTCTTCCACAAGGTACAGGGTGACGGTCGGGGATTTTTGAGTCGACACGAAGTCCGATGCGAGGCCCCTGCTTCCCGACAGGGTAGACCACTGGGAGAATACGACGTCGAGAAGTCGGTTTTGTTCAGTTAAACCCGTCTGACACTTATTTTGACGAAAATTTTTATGAAATATTAGATCGACATGTTTGATCTGTTCAGTTTAGACTCCTGTGTCTAAACATAGTTTAAAAGACGAGACGTGTTAAGTAGCGATAGAATTTCTAAACATATTGATGGAAAATAAGTAGAAGATCGAAGAGACCGGAGATTAATACAGTGGACGTAAAACTTCGTAGAAATAGGTTTCATTTTCACCTCTTAAAAGAAATTTTCCTTGTTTGTTTTAATTTCTAGACGTACCCCTATGTTTCTCTGTCGCTCTACCAAATCCTTTTCATAATGATATTTCAGGTCGAAGGCTCTCATGTCAGAACGAAGACGATGATTAATTGACACACTCAAACTCTTTAAGTGACTTTGAAAAGATTTGAACACGAAAGAGAAAAAATTTATTTATTTATTTCCTCGTTCTCTAATCCGACACACTAAAATTTTAGGGAAGGTCTGACTTGTAAACTAAGTAGACATCTCCGGGGACCATCGAGTCCTTTTTTTCTGACATATTTGGGTCAAAATGAAACTCAATTCCCAGTTCTACTTAAGGTACCTTCGTCTCAGTGGCTTAAGGGGTTTGACACCAGGAGGGAGAGGGGTCACCGAGTCTGTGTTCTATGGGGTGTAAAAGAACCCCTCGAAGAGGATACGAGGGAGACTGTTTAGGAAAGTAATTGAATAAGATGAGCTCTGAAAACTTTGGTATGATGAGTCCACCTCTCAGACAAACTTTACCCAGTCGACAGGTTCGGGACGGGTTTGTAAACCGTTGTGGGACGGTAGGAGGTCTCCTTTTAGTATTTTGGATGCTGGTAGATTCGGGTTCGGGTCGTCTAAAATGTGTTCGGGTTGGGAATTGAACTCCTTTTACGGGTTACCACCTCACACTCTTGGGTGTCCACCTATGTGTCCCTGTCTTCGACCACTCGTTGACTCTACTCCAGTCTTGTCTTTCTTAAACACTGAGACAGGTTGTAGGGGAGACGGTCGGGTCGATTGTGTGTGTACGTTGGGGTGGGGTCCGTGTATTCCGATCGGCAGGTCGGGTGCTAGACTGGTCTCGACCAGGGACCCAACGAGGAGAAGACATTCTACAACGGGTTCGGGTCTAGAGACGGACACTTTCCGACGCAGTATTTCGGGACTCGTGAACAGGTGCGCAGGATGGGGCAGTGGTTCATGTTTACACAGACCACCCATTTTGCGACGCCGATTTGGGTGTCACTCACGGTCGAGGTAATCATACCGTCCACTCGTTAGACAATCCTTTACCTTCCGGGGAGGGAGTAATATCCCTTTACTTACTCGACACAGAGTGTCCGTCGGACCTCTGCCTCCTGTCTAAGGAAATATTCCCCTCCGTTACCTGAAACTTCAGTCCGTCTACATCCAACTTGAGAGTCGGGGCGACGTGTGGTTGACCTACCGACGTTCGTTACCGAAATTTAAAAACCTCCAAGGAGTAGACATTTTACCCGGTTTTTGCTAGGGACAGAGCACCCTTGCACTCCTAATTCTCTCTAGTCGCACTTCTGCTCAATCGTGTCATTCACTGGGCAGTACTCCCCGACCTCTACGGGACCGGGTAAAGGGTCCCGGACACCAGACCCGACTAGATCTCACTCGAGTTCTGGGGCACAAGATCTGGGGAGGGGACTTCCCGTGGTGGACGAGAGTCGACGTAGACGAGTCCAAGCACGGGAGCCCCTCGGAACACGTTGGAGTCGATAATGGTGCCGGGGTTGGTCCAGGAAGAGGGGCGGAGAGTGAAGGAAAGACGTGGCCGTCACAAATTCCCGTGTCAGTTTGGACCCCCTGTGAGTCTGGGTGGTCTTCAAAAAGAAAGTAATAAAGGAAGAACGTTCCACTCTCTCCTGTCGCAGAGCCTTACTTTCTAAGAGGAGGTACGGGAGAGCGTCGTCTCCGGGATTAAGTAAAAAGTATCGGGGAGTGTCACTGTTTTCGGTGACGAAAAAGAGAACATTCGCACGAGACACGTCATTCAGTTTCGACTACACGTACCAGGGGGACCCACGTCGTGCTCGAAACTAAATTAAACGGGACAACAAACCGTGTCTCGGAAACGTCTCTCAAAGAAGTGTCTGGACCCCTCCGGCCCGGGACTGTCACTACCCCGAACCGCTGTCTACCCCAAGTCACCCATCACAAATTTATGAAACGACGTTACTCTTTCCTTTGCAACCCCTCACTGTCTACGAAAACGTCTTTCAGTCGGTCTGTCTGAGTATGTGTAGGACAAACACCCTCGACTCCGGGGCCCTACGAGCGGGCAATAGTGACCCACCCTTAGTCGTCCGTAGTGTCCACTCGACACCCGAAGTCTCAGCCACCGACCATTCGGATGGAGTCGGAGAGGACATCAGTGCCTTCCGGGGCACCCCCCGAAACACACCTACGTGTGTCCAGGGTCAATATGGTGAACAGACTCTAGTACGACACGGACAGGTGTGTCCGGCTCCTCTTTTTGGTCGCACCACCCTCCTTCGGTTCGACCTAACTCTTTCGTGGACCCCCTGAAGGGACCACCAGGTCACCAATTCTAGACACGAAGGTTACGTCCCCCACACCCAAGCTAGGAACCAGCTCCTTGATACTAGGGTGTTCACCACGTCGTCCTTCTTTTTATTTTCTCTTCTTGGTGATCCCCATTTTTGTTAGGTCCCTTAGTACTTACACGCCTTTCCCTTCCTCTGCGTGGTTTCGGCTCCATCTTTCCTTGAGTTTCCATCTCGACTGGGGTAGCCCATTCTTCGTGTACACAAGGACTCCGGGTCGACACACCACCGGACCCGGTGTACACGGCAAGATGTAGACCAGTCAACAGGAAATGTCACGGAGACGACACTGGTCGTCTGGTCTCCGTTGTGACCGACTACTCGGGATAGACCAGGACTACGACAGTATTATTGCTGGTACCCCAGACCGACGTGTATTCTACAAGTCGGTAGTTCTGTTGTCGGTATCACTTTGGAATCACGAAGTGCCGTCCTATTGTGACATGTTCCTCGCTATTAGGCTTTGGTCAGTGTGTGCACTAGGGTTGACTCATCAGGTGCAAGGGAAGGTCTCACCGGCCTCTGACGCGTCGTTGCGTCCCCCTTTCTTCTCTTCTACCCACAGAAAGAAAACAACAACAAGGATAGATGAGTTCTCAAGTGACCCATACAGACAGACGAAAAAATTTTAAGAAACTAAAAGAAAAGAAAAGAAAACAAAATCGTCTAAACTCTCACTCTACACAAACGCTCTCTTCGTACCATCTGTGATCGAACAACCAGCTCCTCCACTCGAACCTTACTTTCAGTGTTTCGCCGTAATTTGATCCCGTCCTCGACGACGAGTCCCACCTCCTCCGTGGCCGGGTCCTTCCGTCTCGACTCGACCCTCCCGCCGGACACGAGCCTAGGAGAAGGGTGGTCGCAACGTCGGTTTTCGACTTCCACCGAGTCGTCCACATAGACGTCTTGGGTAAGAGACCGACGAGTGGCCAACGGCGAAATTATTCGACCCCATGAGGTGTAGGGTGGAGTGGGGGCAGAAAGTACGTCGTCGACCGAGGGAAGACTTTCCACTTAATTCTAAACGGAGAACCGTAAACGACCTAAGACAAAATGTCGATTAGTTTGTCCGCAATTGGTGGACCCTTGGTCCTTCGACTTAAAGGACCTCGTCGGTCGACCCGCTGCGGCACTGGAAGGATCCACGTCTACCCCGGGGCCATCTCGGGTGTTCGTTCCTCGTGGCTCCCCCACACCAGTTCCGACACAAGTCGTCTGACCCGAATTCTCGTGGTACACCAGTGCACTCTCTCTTCGGACCGAATATCACTTCAGTCCGATTTCTCTTGTACCTATTTTTCTACTTCCTTCCCTCCTCCTTTCCAGTCCCGTCTCGGTTTCCCTGGTTTTGATGTGGTTGTTTCCGTTCGAGTTCAAGTGGGGTAGCCTGCAGACGAGTAACAACAACAGTGTCGACCCTCCACCCCCGACGATGACCTGTGGGGTGTCGGGTGTCCTGTGGGGGTGGTGTCTCCTACCGGGTCGGGCTTACAGTTACCAGGACTCCAACCTTCGGGGTCTGACCTCCTAGGTTCGTCTTGTCTTCTACGACGGGGTAGACGTCTCGGGACCGAGGGAGGACGGGTGACCGTGACCGCAGAGGTCCTTGGATCGACGAGCCAGAGGGGTCCGTCTCCAGTCCTCTCTCGTTCTCCTACGGCGGGTATTCCCGTCTCCCTACTCCTCATTCAACCTTTTTCTTTTCTTTTCCTACGAGAGATGTTCTCTGTAGTTCCGTCCTCTACTTTTATGTACCTCTCCTTTTCACTTTACGTCGTATCGTTTCCTGACCGACTCCCTTCCACCTACGATCTTCGAGGAGCCCTCGAGTGGTACCCGCCCCGACGTTTCTTTGTGCTGTCCTATATACCCCTCGAATCCTCTCGTCTCTGCTTCCGATAAGTGTTCCTCACACAATTTAACTATGACTGCACCTACTCCATGACAAGATTCCGTGCACCCCTGTCCACTCTTTTGTCTTGGTGCCAAGATCTGTGCTCTCCTTCTCTTTAGTATCTTTATTGTTCATCTTGTACGTTCTCTACGAACAAACGTTTACCTACTCTTTTTGTCCCGATCTACCAAAAGTCCTAAAAAGAGACCTCGGTTGTGGGTTACAACAAAACACACCTTGAACTCTTTCTATCGATGGACCTAAACGAAAGATTTACCAAAACAAAACAGGTACCCGACATAAAAGTCTTAACCACATTATATCGTCTTTCACTTCTTGATTTCTCGGAGAACTACTTGCACTTTCTCCTCTCACCTTTTCAACCGGATTTCGAATTGTAAGTCTTTTGATTCTAGTACCGTAGACCAGGGTAGTGAAGTACCGTTAATCCACCCCTTTGTCACCTTTGTCACCGTCTGAAATAAAACCCCCCGAGGTTTTAGTAACGTCTTCCACTGATGTCGGTACTTTAATTTTCTGTGAACGAGGAACCTTCTTTTCGATACTGGTTTGATATGTTGTGTAAATTTTCATCTCTGTAATGAAACAGTTGTTTCCAGGTAGATCAGTTCCGATACCAAAAAGGTCACCAGTACATACCTACGCTCTCGACCTGATATTTCTTTCGACTCACAGCCTCTAGACTACGAAAACTTGACACCACAACCTCTTCTTGAGAACTCTCAGGGAACCTGACGTTCCTCTAGGTTGGTCAGGTAGGATTTCCTCTAATCAGAACCCACAAGAAACCTTCCTGACTACAACTTCGACTTTGAGATTATAAAACCGGTGGACTACACTTCTCGACTGAATAAACTTTTCTGGGACTACAACCCTTCCCAACTCCCGTCCTCCTCTTCCCCTGTTGTCTCCTACTCTACCAATCTACCGTAGTGGTTAAGTTACCTGTGCTCAAACCCATTTGAGACCCTCAACCACTACCTGTCCCTCCGGTCCGCACGACACTAAGTACCCCAGTGTTTCTCAGCCTGTGCTAACTCGGTGACTTGACTTGACTTGATTTGTCTTTCGGTGACGCAATCTCCACCGGACTGGAATTCAGTTTAGAACCGAATCGGTGACCGGAGTCTGTGTTCTTACCGAGGCAAAAGAGTAGGAACTTTACCTTTGTTACGATAGATAGTTAGGTCGTCCGAACAACAATCCTAATCTGTACGATGTGTCCTGTGTCTCGTCTGGGAGTTACGTACCGGTCTATCCTTCGAGGATCGTGTGCCTCAAGGGTCCTCCTCTTAAAGTCAGTGTCCATAAGAAGATCTTTGTTCAACGACAACCTATCTTTTAGAGGTTTGGTGTCTCCATCTTTGTCTCTCCCGATAACGAAATCCTAATTATAGGTGGGGAGGGAGGTCAAGATTCACGGGGTGCTCTACAATGATATTAGTGACAAATTTTTCTTTCTGAAGACAAAACTTGTTCAAACCTCTTTGAAACCCAATTTAGGTAATTTAACGTCCCGAGAAGTCTTAGAAACTAGTCAAAAATGTGTGGTGCCCAGAGGTTTGCCCCTGATCTTGTGTGTGTCAAAAAATTTGACTAAACTTGTACCATGTAAAAATGAAGGATGTCTTTATGGACAATCAGAGTACCTCCGGTAGTCATATTCAGACTTGGGTTAAAGTCTTTCTCCCCACACGTGTGTGTGTAGGGAACGAGTGGGTCGTTATACAGTCAGTACTTTTCTGGGTCCATAGGTACATAGGTCGGTACTGAGAGTAGGTAGTAATAGTCTCGTAGGTGTCCACGACCTTTCGTAGAAGGACGAAAGAATGTGGGACGTCACTTGAACGAGTGTCGGTATAGGTGGGCAGGTGTAGCCCCGAGGTCCACGATGGTAGTCCTGGGTGGAACGTCGAAGGAGTGTGTTGTGGTGACTAGAAACGCCCCCCAAAGAAAATGTCGACGGGTGGGGGAGCAATAAGGAGTGGGTAGGTACGGTGGGGGAAAGGTCCGTGACACGAGAGTCCGCAACCTCACCTACCAGACCCAGGGGGTCCTGGTGGTGGTCCGTCGGGACTAGGTCGAGGACAAGACGGAGGTCGGCGTAGATTGAGTAGTTTAATGCGTGGACAATGTACTACGGACAGTCTTTATTTACCCTTCTTCATTCCTCGGTGCCCCTTCGGCCACTCCTCCGTCCGCTTCCTGACTAACATCTATTTAAAAGTTAAAAAGTATTCTACCCCTTTGTTTACGATTTCTGCTCCTCTTCTTCCAGACGGTTCATCACGACGTGACTGACTAGTCGGGACCGGTTCGACCCTCCTGTCCCGTCCACCTTCTCCCTCCGACCCCCCGAAAGTACCCTCCCCACTCCCAGGTCCTCCTTGGGAGGACGGTTCTGGAAGGTGACCGTCCTCGTGCTTCGGAGCTCGGGGACGCCAGGGGAGACGTAACCGGTCAGGACTACGACCCGATGAAGGGAAGGGAGTCCTTCTGAAACAAGAGGTCCCTCCTACCCGGTCGTAGTCGTCCCCCGGGGTGAGTGGTAAATTTGTGAAAGGTGTAAACTGGCAAACTCTTCGTTCGTTTAAGGTTCGGATCATTTATGTATCGTCTGAGTAGTATAGCGTTTCGTGAAATATATGTGGTAGTTCAGTTACTTTTGGTCCATAAGACTAATGATTGGGATACTCCCTCCGTCACTTTTGGGGAAAAGTACAGACTCGTATGACTTTAGTACCTTCTGTTGTTAAAGTACGTACAACCTCTCCTTAGGTACTCCAGTCAGTAGTCAGTAGTAGGGTACTCGTTCAAAGTCGCACATACCTTCCCACTGTACCCACCACCCAATTCTTTTACGACTGGGAAAATAAAGACCTTTCCAGTCTAACCCAATAAGTCAGGAAGATGACTTTTAGTGACTTTCTCTATTTTCTGTGTAAAATGTAGGAAGAATTTCTGTGATTTCTCTAAGGAAGGACCATCCCTTAAATCTGGAATTTAATTTCCTTTTGTCCATCGTTCTTTGTGGCCCCGGGATTGGACTTCCGTAAACGACACAGACTGTTGGAGATCTCCGGTCCCCTTGTCTTTAGTTTTAAGCTCTGTGAAGACTTCACCCCCACAGATTATCCTTTTGTGAGGATGACGTTCAACTCCGGAGTCCTCCAGAGAAGAGGTTCTACTCCCACGGGACTTTCGACTTGTATAAATGTTCTTTCACGTAGTACTAATTGATGGACCGTTGGGTCCCTTGTTCTTCTGGAATCGAATTTCGCTAAGACTTGTCTCAGGGGATTGGTAGGACGTCTGTGTTTGGGTTTCGTAGAGACTTCAATTTATGAAATTAGGATCACGAATTTAATAAAGTTTGAAAAAAAAAAATTTGAGTTCCAGGTAGTACGTCGTTTTGTAATCATTCGTGTCTTCTTTACTCTATAATTCTCGTTCTCTTCGTATGCCATGTACCGTTGTGTTTCCGACTATCTATGTCATCTATTTTTTAATACTTTGTCTCTGACCGCTTTGTCGGCACAAATGAAAATATTTTGTTACTCACTGTTTGAACCTTTAGGAAGTACCTTTTACTTTGACACTTCTCATGTATCGTATAGACTCCTTTTGTGTCTTTCTAAAGAGTTTTATTTTTTTTACCTTTCTACACTGAATCGATTTGTCTCTTAGTTAATTGACATCCGATTCAGTCTTCTTTAATGGTCATGTGTCTTGTCTCTCTGTGTTTCCGTCTCTTTATATTTTCTATTCATTCCTAGTGTCTGACTTCCTTGCAAGACCGTGTAAGTCCTTCCTTAGGGTCTCCTCTTCTCTTACCGTCTTTCTCTGTCCTCTTTTCTCCAGTGTCCACTCTCAAAAGGTACTTGATTTATCGTCTCTATAATAGGTGTTTAAGTTCTTATGGTTGTTTAGGGTTCGGTGTATTTTTGTCTTTAGGTGCGGATCTGTGTCGTCTGTCTTTACACTTGTTTGTATTTCTTTTTCGGAATTGTCTTGACTCCTGACAACCTCTACCCTCTCGTTCTATCTAGCGTAGGCACCTTCGTTTTCACTCTACCTTCTGACTGGGGGTTTTCACTGCAACCTTCAGTTCTAGATTGCTTCGACTTCTCTTTGTGGAGAGTTGAGTTTGAAGATATTGGGCTTTCTCAAGGAAAGTCCTTAGTCCTGTTTTATCCAGTAAAAATGATTTGTTTTAATTGGTTTTTTTTTTTTTTTCAGTGTTTGTCTAGTGTGATCTTCTTTGGGATTTGTGTCATTAAATTCGTCTTTTTTTTTTTAAATTTATTTATTAGTTAGGATCTACCTCTACGTCCCTCCCTACTTCTCGTTTCTTACACTATTTTTACACTATTTACTTTCAACATCCTTTGGAATTGAGTTTTGATATAAAAATCAATATGACGTCCAGTCGTTCCGTGTAGATATGTTACCTTATGACGAGTCGGTATTTTTTTCTTTGCCACGGTAGACCTCGTTATACCTACGTTGACCTCTACCAGTCTGGATCCTTTTATTCAGTTTCTCTCTTTCTCTTCTTGGTGTTGTAGTGACTACACTTTAGACTTTATATTGTGTTTACTTGGATGGATGTTTTTATCTTTGTCCGAGTCCCTGTCTCTTCTTGTCTCGTTCCCACCGGCTCCCCACCCCTCCTTACCGCACCCTCCGACTGTACTCGTCTGCGCTCGGTAGTGTATGTTCGACCTATCTGTTGTTCCAGAATGACACATCGTGTGCCTCGATATAAGTGATAGGTTTTTGGCGTTTTTTCTTACACAAATATACACATTGCCGTAGTGAAACGACATGTCGTCTTCAGTTGTGTTGTAACATTTAGTTGACATGAAGTTATTTTTATGATGCGAGAATTAGTGTCACATCCAGTCGTTACCGATGCTTTAACCTTACCACCGTCTGTGTAAATTTTATAAGACTGTAGGGACCTCTGACAGTCTCCATCCATTCACATTTTACACTCAGAGAGTCAGTACAGACTGAGAAATGCCAGGGTACCTCACATCGGGTGGTCTGAGGAGACAGGTACCCTAAGAGATCCGTTCTTATGACCTCACCTATCGGTAAGGGAAGAGGTCCCCTAGAAGGGTTGGGTCCCTGACTTGGGTCCAGAGGATGTAACGTCCGTCTCAGAAATGGTCGACTCGGTAGTCCCTTCGGGTAATCTCCTTCCATTTCTATGACTAATATCAATGAGAAGTAGTTCAATTCCTCCTCCCATCCACCGACACCGGATCTGGACACAATGGTGAAGTCCCGACCTTTAGAGGAAGTGGTTCTTAGGTCCGAGGACCTACGGTCGGAGGGAGAGTTGAAATATAGAGACACCGAAATTTCTACTAGGGGTCACAAATTCTCTTCCCTCAAAAGGTCTCCTCTCTTCCCTTGTCTCGGCACTGTGGATTAGGTTTTGTTGTTCGGGGTTTTGGGCTTGGTTCTCTGGTCTCCAGGCCCTTGGAGGAGGATGGTGGGTGACCAGACCTATGGTGTCGATTCCTCTGTCGAGTGTCCGATCCTACGTTTGACACAGGTAAAGGTCGCCCAGACACCGGAGGGGTCTGGGTGACCCCGGTCCGTGAGGGACAGGAGGGGCCTCTCAAGTAGAGGTCGACCGCTCTACCGACGTACAAGGCTTCTCGGTTCACTAGTAGAGGTGCTCGGACCCTGCCCGGAGGGAGGGTGGGGGGATGTGTGCGAGATATAAGATCGGAAGTCGGAACAAGACAGGGACACAAAATAACGTTACCGTAGAAGGGAGTACTTCTAGTAAATGTTATACTAACGAAACGGGTACGGTCGAGTCTCCTCTGAGACCTCTCTTTGCTGTTCCGGTTTTAGTGAAAAGCTCCATGTCCACGTAGTCGCATTACTTGACTGTGTGTCTGTCCGTCGCACACTCCTTAAAATGTCGTCTCACTGCGGACCAGCCTCCAGGTTTGGGTCTTCGTCCCCGACGGCATCGTGACCGACCCTTTATGACCCCACTCTACGGGAGGAACCTCTATGGATTTTATCTACTGTAAAGGGGACCCTCTCGTTCGGGACTGTAGCGAGAAAGGACACGCACCGGTAGGCCGACTCCGTCCCCCGTACCTCCCCGCACTAACCGTCTTCTGGGTACCTCTTCGAACGTATCGTTGTCGACTTTCAGGAACACGAACCGCCGACTGTGTGCAGGGAGGACCGCAGACACCCCGTACGGCGTGAACGACGTACGTCGACGTTAACGAAACAAACCTGGACCACAGGGCACCGGACGACTCCCAGTGGTCGAACGATCCTACCGGTAAAGTCTCCACCCCGTAAAGACCCTGGATCCAAAGACTGCAGAAGGATTTTTTACGGAACCCTCTTCCCTTACTTTGTTTGTGTGTTCGTTGTGAGGACTGAAAGTGCCTTCGTCCAGGACCCGGCTCGGTCCCCGGTCCTACCGGGATGGGAGGGAGGTGTTTCCGCGTTCCGTTCTCGGGTCCGGTCCGTCGAAAGACACGGGTCTACTTTCCGGTAAAATTTATTGTCAGTACATAATTTCGTTCCCCTCTTCTTTCCCCTTTTTTTTTGAGTTCCCGATATCGTGACGGTGTCAAAATTTAATATCACATCCTCCTATTTTTATTCTCTCTCTCCCCTTCTGTCTCGTTCCCTTTTTAACGGTAACAAAATACTTCGTCTACCCTTTCAAGTCCCCTAGTCTTTTTCTGATAATAATAGAGTTGAGGTGTCACTGTTCGGTCCTCTTCCTACATGGCAAAAAAGGGGGACAGGAAGGGACTCTTTCCCGGCGACCCCCTAAGTAAAACTTACGTCAACTTCCCGCCCTCAAGACTCGTTGTTCCCCGTTTTAATTCCTACGCCTTCCGTACGAATCAGCTTCTCGTCAAGGACAATTAAAGAGGTAAAAGACGGCACACATCTGCGAGACCTGACACTGGTAAGACACAGTAGAGTCCGGGGAGAGAGGTCCCGACTTCCCCTCTTCTGCTACGAGAGTCTTCTAGGGTCCTCAATTCTGGAAAGACTCTCCAATTGCTAAAATTAAATTCCAATTTCTTCATGTCCCCTATTTTGAGGTGCTCCATCTTTCGTACTCGATTTAAAAGTCGAGGTTATTTCCCTTTCCCAGTCTCTTTCTTCCCTCTCTCTCTCTCTCTCTCTCTCTTTCCATGTTTACACGTCTCTCGGTTGGAGAATCTAAGCCTTCTTTTTCTGTGAGATAGATTTAGTTCCCAGTGAACCTCCCAGTCGAGGAGAACCGTCTGGAAGGGGTGGTGAACTAGGACGACGAGAAAGGGAAGACTTAGGGAGTATCTTAAACTTAGACTTTGTAAGTAAGTAAAACGTGAAATGATATACGACGACGACGACGACGACGACGATTCAGCGAAGTCAGCACAGGAAATGATATACTTAGAAGGAATTAGTTTGTCAAAAACCTTTCTTCTCTATGAAGAATTTCCTTTCCTTTGGTCTGAAGTGATTTCGTGATAAGATACAAGTTATGACAAGATTCAAAGGACACTGTAGATAATAGGGCGTCTATACAACGGTGGACGGAAATTTTTTTAACATACGAGACGAGTCAGTGAAGTCAACACAGGTCGAGACACGCTGGGGGACCTGGCCTCGGACGGTCCGAGGAGACAGGTACCCTGAGAAGCTCGTGCTTGTGACCTCACCCAGCTGTAAAGGAGGAGGTCCCCTTGAAGGGCTGGGTCCCTGGTTTGAGCCCAGAGTACAGAGGATGTAACCGTCCACCCAAGAAATGGTGATCATGGTCGACCCTTCGGGGATTCCTTCGATGAATCGGGGTCAAATCTCTTGTCCTTTAACTAGGTACGTGTTCATATAACATCATAAGTCAGTCTCAAAGTATCGTGTCTTCCCCGACGAGAACCCAATTTTTAGGTACAAACAGATTAAAGTTTCGGGTACGAGGGTCCGAGGGTCCGAGACCTAAGGTACAGATAATTTCCCACCTCCAAGGTGTCAGGGACGAACTTTTAGAGTGACAGAGAGGTCCCTCGACCTGTACGTCTGTCTGTTACTCGGGACACCCTACTCGGGACCTTCCCTCCCCCACGTACAGGTCCACTGTGGGTCCTCTCCTTGACACGAAACCTCCACGGTTCCCCCAAGGGTCCCCCGGGTCATATTTGACTGAGACCTTCCTGACGTCTCACTCACTCTCCAAACCTCCAGCCGACCCCCCACCCCCCACTACTTCACCATAGGACCCATCTCCCTCCCCGTAAACGTCTCTGAACCGACATCGTCCAGACCGGACGTTGGAGACGTCCCGGGACCTTCTGTTCCCAGGTCACTCCGAACCCGTTCCAAAAGACCCACAAAAGTAGTAGAAACTAGTGTAGTGAGTGAAAATCGAACACATACGGGGTGACACTCGTTAAGACTCAAACAAAGGTTCCACGAACAACCGTTAATTCTCCTCATCCACACGCTAGTCACACTCTTTCCTGTCCGAGAGCCAGGGCCCTAACTCTGACCCACGTAAATCCTCAAACTACCACACAATGAGTAGAAACTAACGAAATGGAAGGAACGAGTCCAACAAAAGTTCAAAAAGAGGGGTTGAATACAGAGGATACGACACGAATCAGAGAGTCAACATAGACTGAGAAACACTGGGGTACCTGACATTCGATGGTCCGAGGTGAGAGGTACCCCTTAGAGGTTCGTTCTTATGATCTCACCTAACGGTACTGGAGGGGGTCCCTAGAAGGGTTGGGTCCCTAGTTTGGGTCCAGAGGGTGTGACGTCCGTCTAAGAAATGGTCGACTCGGTGGTCCCTTCGGGTTCTTATGACCTCACCCGTCGGACAGGGAAGAGGTCCCCTAGAAGGACTGGGTCCTTGACTTGACCCCGGAGTAGATAACGTCCGCCTCAGAAATGTCGACTCGATGGACCCTTCGGGAATACAGAGGATCAACCACACATAAGCTCTTTGTCTTTTACTAAACTTATGATAGGTCTCTTTGTTGACCTTTGATTCTATCCTTCGGTTTATGACTTAACCCCCCGACCCCCCTGTGGAGGGGTAGTCTTGTACCCGCAAAAGAAGGCCGAGGTGGAACCCAAGACGAGGCCTTGGTTCTTCTGTAGGACCTACGGGCACCGACACGACACCAGGACGGGCCCGTCCCTCCCGTTACGAGTTGGGACCCGCCCACCCTCGAGAGGTACATTTGTCGGTTCCCACGCGATCGGAGAACCGAGACCTAAAGACTGACTCATATGTGTCTGTACGTGCGTGTGTGTGAGTGTACACGTGTGGAGACAAAGAATGGGACGACCGGTCGACCCTGAGAGGACGGACGGGCCCCCCGGCACGTCCGACCCGGGGCCCGAACCTGACCGGAGGTCGTGGTCGTCGCGGTCCTCTAAGAAGGGTTCAAGAGGGCTCCCGTGTCGGGCGGTGAGAGGACGGTGGCAATTACTTCAACACCCGGACTCCGGTGTCGGAGGTGACCGAGGTCGAGGCAGGGAGGTCGGACAGTGAGGGAGGTCGGACCCCGTTGCCCCTCGAATCCTTTGTGAGGTCCTGCCCGCGACCGGGCCCCCTCCCTTCTTGGATCCCCCCGCCGATCTCCTGGTTCACCTCGCCTCGGGTCCTACGGAGGGCAGGGTAGAGTCGACGGGACACCACCCGCCGACGACGAGGGTCTCCCTTCCCACTCCCGGGAGGCGGGACTGACGTCCGCGGGGTCCGTAGTCCCCTCCTCCCTCCGTGGACCTTCGGTCTTGACCGACCACCGGTTCATGTCCGTCACTCTCTCTTTCTTCCTACTCTAATCACGGTCCTCCGTTTATTAAGGGGAGACCCGTCGCCCGTCGACCACTGTGACTGAGGGTCCTGGTTCGGGGACGGCGACAGCGGACGGGGTCCAGACTTCCGGTACGTCCGTTGTCGCTACTAAAGGATTGACAACTGGGGCAGGCAGGACGGGGATAGGGTGGACGGGGAGAGTTCCGTCGACGAAAGGTGGTAGGGCGGACGGGTGGCCGGAGGGACGGGTGTACTGGAACGGGGGTGAAGGGACGTGAACTTGAGGTCTGGGGAAACTGGAGGACTGACTACCGACCGAGGAGGGACCGGGGGTCGATAGGTAGAGACAAGGGAACTGGGAGTCGCCGGAGTCACAGGTAAAGGGGAGAAGGTCTCCGAAGGACCCCTGTCAGGGCCGGACCGGGTCCCTCGGAGCAGGAGACGGACCGAACCCTCCCCGGGTCCTCGGAGGGGTGGATTAGGTCTTCGGTGACGAAGTCACGTGAATTATAAGTGCTGTCTATCTTGTAAAGTGCCGCTTAACCTGCGTGTAAGTTGACCTTTACTTTTAAAATACTGACAAGAGTGAGCCTCGGCGTCTAATGTGGTCGACTCTTTTGTGCCCGCGCCTGATGTTGGGCACTTGACATTTCATATAATTATTACTTTGGTGTCGGACCCTTTACTTCCGAAATAAGACAAATATAAGACGAGGTAATTATCTTCCGTGAGGCCGATCGAGGCGGGGTAATCGGTCGTTAGACACGGGACCTTCGGTCCCCGACCCCCACGGTCCGAGGGAGGTCCCGGATTCACAACGTCGAACGTCCAGAGCCTCGCTGCACTGTGGACCCGACCCGGACTCCGCGAGCACGGTCTTTCCGACTCACACCGAGAGTAGTCTCCCTAGACTCAGGAAGGACCTTACCGTTCCAACCTTACTCTTGCGGTCGTGGGGTTCTGGGTCGCCCAACAAATTGGGGTGGCGGTCTCTCTCCCTCCCACCTTGGGCTACGGGTCGCCAGAAAGTCCACCCCACGACCCAGTGGCGGGTACTCCGTGAACCCCACACACAAATTTTACGTCTAAAGATCTGGGTGGACTCTTGGCTCCTTAGTTAGATAGCGTAATAAATCTCTTTAGACTCTTCGTGACATGGTTGAACCATTTTAAGGTCCACTTTATTGCAGTAGAAAGACGAGTCGACGGAAATCATCCCTGTGCCCCTAGTGGTGGAGGCGAGGTGTGTGCTTCGGATTTGAGAAGGTAGGGACTGACGTAACGACCTCCGTCGAAGTCCCGTTCTTGGGTATAAGTCCCGACTGGGTCCTTGTCCCTCCAGGGGCCCCGTACCCCCCGACTCACTGACCAACAGGAAGGCCAGACGGGGTTCGTCACTACCCACCGACGGACCCTCCGGGGACACCGTCCACCCCGACCCTCGGGGAACCGAAGCTCACCGTCCCACGGGCACAGTGAGGGACAGTCGGGGTCGGACCCTACTAAATGCCTAGACGTCACATTAATCTCTGTTAACCTTTCTTAAGTTCTTAGCCTACTTGGGTAGGACCCTCGGGACCTCTACCCTACCGTCTACCGTCTCTGTTTTTCCTTGAGCCCTGGGAAACCACCTCCTCGCAAATCTGGGACCGTCGGAGGAACTAGGGGTTAGGGGACGGAGACGAGACCCGGACCGTCCCGAGACCCGGTGTGACGTCCCGACCTTCCCGACGTCGTACTTACGGTGGGGGGGTTTTGAGAGGGGGCTGACAACCCTTTGTGCAAGGTCCGAGGGACCGACGTGGTCACCGGGTACCGACCAGTTTTTCAATCCGTCTACCAGTAAAGACCGTCACCAGTCATGTGTTACAGGATTCAACGGGTTCATGTAACCTTCCAGTAGAATGAGCAAAGGGACGAGAGTCTGATTTACCCCGGTCGTTCCCTTTCCTTGTGGTCGAGAGCTTGTCCCTTCGACCGAAGAGGTCAGTGGAAACTGTGGCTAACAAAGTACCCTGAGACACGAACTCCTACCCTTGTAAACGACATCTCTTAATAGGTCTTCCTACCCCTTCTCTGGACGGTCGGGAGTGTCCGTATTCCTCACGGAGGTACATGGAGATTGTCACAGTGTGACAGGAAAACGCAAACCATTTGTTTGTGAACATCGACTTTTGAAGGAAAGTTGGTGTGTCCCACACTTGAAAATAATAGACATTTGGATTTAGGAGACTCTGAGATTGTTGAAGAATAGTTCGAGAACCTCTTTCAAAGGGGACGGGGAGGTCTGAAACGAGACTCAGGATTGGGTCCTAAACTTGTCACAGTAAGACCCCTGATGTACACTTCTTGACCCCGGGACTCTTCCATCTACTGTATGGGAGGGACGATTCAATCTTCGACAAAGTTGTCTCTACAACTTACTTGATTCTAAGGGATGTCGTCGAGGAATTTGAAACCCTCTCTTTTTTTACCTAGGAAGAGTTTTGAGTCGGGGACGCAGACTTTACACTACCGTCCGTCCGTTGTGTGAGGACACACGAAAGTTTATGTCGACATGGGAGAGGCGAGAGGAGGGCGGGGTGGTCGGACGTTTACGGTGCGCATACGTTTCGTGTAGTACCTTCGATTTTACTAGGCCTCGAGGTAAGGACGTCGACTTTGTAGGACTACAACTGTCTTACCCCTGCGTAAAGGTTCGAGTTTTAAAATATTATTATGGAGCCCCCTCAGAAACCGTTCCAAACCGGTTTTATATTAATCAAACGTGTCGATAATCTCCGACTATTTTCCAAAATTAAACACCTCACTAGAGTCCTTAGAGTCGATGAGACAAGGACGAAAGGAAAGTTCGTCCGCGGATGAACCCGGTGCACCTTTGGAGTCTGGACACGTGGACCCACCTCTTTCACCCCACCCCCAAAGAAACGAGAAAACTATTGGTCCCATCTCCTTTCCGTTCACTCTACGGACTGTGGAAGAAGAAAGAAACGGTAAGAAAGAAAGAGGGTGACGGGTTGAGTAGAAAAAAAAAAAAAAAATTAAAAAATCGATTCGTCTTGAACAATTTTAAAACAACAACAAATCAGTGATTCAGGAGGTCAAGAAACACTACAGTACTTGACATATCGGAACGGTTGGTGGAGACGGGTACCCTAAGAGGACTCTTCGTATGACCTCACCCCAACGGTAAAGGAAGAGGTCCCGTAGAAGGGTTGGGTCCCTAGTTTGGGTTCAGAGGACGTCACCGTCCGTCTAAGAAGTGGTGACACGGTGAACCCTTCGGGAAAATTTAAAATGGTAAACAGAAACGTTTAAATCTTCGCATTGTTTAAATGGGTCCTACTAGGGGATAAAGGTCCCTTCGGTTTTCCTTCGAGACCGACGGAAGAACATCCATGAAATTAACAATTACACCAAGGGTGGAGGGAACTCTCACCTAGTCATTTCGACTACTTCGTCTCTTCCACACTGAACGTCTCCCAGGGGTCCTACGAATTCCGAACCAACAAACTCCACCCCGACTTCCTGTCTCTCTGGGTGGCTCCGGAAGACTTAATACGGGCAGTCACCTCTCTGTTTGTTTATGTTACTCTCTTTGGTTCCTCTACTAAAGTTTGATGGCGGGACATGACACGGAGACGTCTCACACGAACTTGTTTCTGACCCTACCGTAGACCCCCGTTTTACGTACAAAATGGGTGTCGTTAAACGGAGATTCACTCTCTTGCCCCGTGTGTGTGACTCTGGTAGTGTTGTTTCCCATCAAATGTAGAAGGGAGGGTTTGTGCCGAAGCATTGTCTCGGAAAGACGACAAATACCCGTTTACCCGAACTACCTACATGAACTTTAGTCTCGTGTCCTGTCCTCCCGTACGACTACCTATTCTCTGAATGTGTGTTTATACTCGGTTTCTTACGACGAAAAGTACTAGAAAAAATTCAGTTGTGGGGGGAGGGTCTACAAATAGATACGGTGTCTATGAAGCTCATAACTCTTATTTCTGCTGAGTAGTAAGCGAAGTAAAATATCTCTTTTTGCTCTATCCAGTACCATTCTCCACTTCCGAAGTCTTATCTCCGTTGATGTTCTTGTGACCTAAATGGTCAAACTTAGTGAGACTGAAGTACAGGGACGAGCTAGTTGTCGGTTTTTGTCGGGGAATCAATTAAACCGAGTACATTGATCTGTGGTGGTTTAATATGACGATCCTCCCCTACTTCTCATTTATTCTAATTTGAATTAATGTATCATGACACAGATCGTGCACAATCGACGAGTTATTTATACCGATTTAGACATAGTTTTGTGATTGGTGTACTAACTAATCGTTGGTCCATTCTGTATGCATGTACATAGTCTTTCTTGTTGTATTAAAATATACATATGTGTGTATATCACATAGACATATATTATATATGTGTAATAATACATATACACGTAATAACGGATTACGCGTAAATGAATATAGTCAACTTCTGTTTTCTTCTTCTCCCGCCGTCTCCTACTCTACCAATCTATCGTAGCGGCTGAGCTACCTGTGCTTAAACTCGTTTGACCCTCTGTCGCCCGAAGGGTCCACCGAGATCGCCATTTCTTGGGCAGACGGTTCCGTCGTCTAGTTCTCTGAATCTAAGTTAGGGACCCAACTTTTCTAGGGGACCTCCTCCCGTACCGTTGGGTGAGGTCATGAGAACGAACCTCTTAGGGTACCTGTCTCCTCGGACCACTCGATACCAGATGTCCCAGTGTTTCTCGGTCTGTGTTGACTTTACTGAATCGTACGTACCTTCTGTCGTTTCCTGTCCCTTCGGTCTGCACAACGTAAAGTACCTCAGTACTTCTCAACCCGAATAGTTGACCTTTTGTTGTTGTTGGTTTTACATATACTTATATGCGTGAACTGAATATTAACCTAAAAACTATTCCGGTCACAGAATCGTGTAGATTGTCTTTGCAAATCCCAGAGACGAAGGGGTCGTAAGAATTAATTGACGAAGTCAGGTGGTCGGACCATACGGTCGGTTTCACAGAAAATGTTACTATCTAGAGAGGCTCAAACCTAAAAAGAGACAGTTTACAGTAGGTGACAGAGAGTTCAAGAAAACTTGTCGAAAAGAAGTCGTCGCAGAGGGGACCAACTTATACCGGTCACCAGTTCGTAAAAGTCACCCTACCGTAAAACAGAGTTTGTGTATCACCTGTCCTTGTCGACGAGATGTTTCCACTCGACTTCCGGGATCGGTCCAAACCTTACTCCGTTGGGAGATGACCTGAGATCTTTTTACGAGAACTCTACCTTAGTAGTTCTGTGAATCGGGTCAAGACTCCGACCCCTTCAGTTCTGTTTCTCGATTACTACGTTGACACAACCTTTGGGACGAGAGTTATTCCAACACTATTAGAGATAAATTCATAGTAAGAAAATCTAAGATGTGTTGGTAAACAGATACAAAGTGATTTTTGTCTTGTCCGTTAGAGTTATTTCGTTTGACTAAAGTTCTGACCCCCTTCCTCTGTACTAACCTTCGTTTACCATAGGGTTGGTTGTAAACTACATAGACGAAGAGGACGATTTGACACTTTGGGGACTCCTATCACTAGTACAGAGTAAATAAAAATAAAAAGGTGAGACAAAAAAGGGTCGAAATCCCCTTTGACGCACGTACGACTCAGTGAAGTCAACACAGGCTGAAACGTAGGGTACCTGATATCGGACGGTCCAAGAAGACAGGTACTCTAAGAGGTCCGTTCTTATGATCTCAACCAATCCCCTTGGAAGACGACGACGACGACGATGACGACGATTCAGTGAAGTCAGCACAGACTGAGACACGCTGGGGTACCTGTCGTTGGGTGGTCCGAGGGGGCAGGGACCCTAAGAGGTCCGTTCTTGTGACCTCACCCAACGGTAAAGGAAGAGGCTACGTACTTTCACTTTTCACTTTCACTTCAACGAGTCAACACAGGATGAGAATCACTGGGGTACCTGACGTCGATTTATTAATAGAGTTACCTACCTACCTGTTTACATACCCACAAACCTGCTCACTTGCCCACCCGTTTATTTGGTTCCTTCCTTAATAAGAGAGTTCGGTATGTGTACAATAGGTTGGTGACGACCTTGTCAAAACCTCTGTTATCTTTTAATAGACAAGAAAAAGAAATTAAAATTAATGTAAATTTTCCTTTTAATGATAACAATAAGATCAGAATATTTCTTACTTTGTGTGTGTGTGCACGTTTGGGACTATAATATAAAGGTTACATATAGAACTCTATTTTTATTATTCAAAAGACTACTTATGTTACTTTTCGAAACCATGTGTCATTCTATATAAGGTTTAAATAGGACAGACGGTCAAGGGCAACGAGGACTTTAATGAATGATTTAGTGTTTCTAAAGAGGGAGAGGGAGAGGAAAAGAGAGAGTCATTTTGAGTCGTAACGGGGTTCTGTCTATCCTCCATTTGACTCTGTCCAAAATCTCTTCCTGTACTCGAGGTGGGAAATTTTTTTATGAGATCTTTAAAGACCTCGTTAAAACAATTCAAGTTGGGATTAATGGACCCCAACTATTCACCTTTGTGACTTCAGACTTCAAATGAATCGAAGACACCTCTCTTCCAAAAGTTCTGACTCTTTTCTTCAATACACCCCTTTGAGTGTTCACTGTACCGTTTTTCACATTAAGAGAAATTTCTTGGCCTGACGTAGCTCTCAAGTTCTCAGGTTTCAATATAAGTTCAGGAAAACGAAGAAACTGTTAAATATGACATTTTCGTTAGAATCCTGTGAAGTCCTTATGTTACAAGAGTCGGCCTTTTTGACTATCATCCCTGAAGGGACCCCCCGGGCCACCAATTCTGAAGTGGCAGGTAACGTCCTCCACGTCTAAACTTAGGACCAGTCCCTTGATTCTAGGGTGTACGGAGGGCCTGGTTTTTGGTTTTATATTTTGTCTTCGCTATAACATTGTTTAAGTTATGTCTGAAAATTTTTACCAGATGTAGTTTTATAGGAGCTTTTTTGGGCTTCCGTGACTTAAGATCGTCCGAAGGACGAGAGGGAACGAGGATCTTATAATGAAGACTCTTCAAAAGTCCGGAACGAGTGGGGTTCGGACATACCTTCGGCGGTCGTACACTACCTCGTTTTCGGTGTGTTGTGGTAGACGGGTACAGACTTAACCCGGCTCGGTCTCGACCGTAAGGACTCTGTACCGAGGGGGAATCGGTCCTCGGCGAGGGGAGGGTGCACCCGGAGTGCAGGGGACACCACTTAGACACCTGGGGTGTCGGAGTCGGGACGACCAATCTTTACGACTTAAAGGTCGGTGTGGACTGGATGACTTGGACTCCTACGTAAAAGTGTTCTACGGGTCCACCAAAGACACGTGGAAATTTCAGACTCTTCGTCCCTACCGTAACTGTTTCCTCCCGACGTCTGAGAAGAAAGTAGACGACGAGTCGAGGGACCGGGGGGTCTTACAGAGGTCGACACAAAAGGGGTGCCGTTTCTCGAGACACGTGGCTGCGCCCCGAGGGCACACGAGTCGTTTCGCCCCTTTCGACCGACAAAGGCCTTCGAAGAGGGTGGGAGTCCGTTTTTCTGTGAGAGCTGAAGGTCGAGATAGAAGACGAAGAGGACCAGACGACCCCAACTCTTCGCCACCGGTACAGTTCCTTCGTCTTGTCTTCGTCGATTTGTGGTTCTTACTGCTCTTTTACGAAAGATACCTGGGTACTGAGGACTCGACCCTCTCCCCTCCACGAGACTAATACAGCTTTGGTAGTGTAGTAGAAGCGTAGAAGAAACCTGAACGCGAGGTTCCTAGTCTCCGACACACTTGTGACGTTGGTACGGAGAGTCCGAGGGGTCGGTCGGTACTCGTGTCGGTCCTTGTCCTGTCTCGAGTGCACATGGAAGGGGGGAGTAGAGGAAGTCGGAGGCAAGGGAGGAGTTTACCCCGACGGGGAGGAGCGACTAAGTGTAGTTTTTGACACCGCCTAAATGTCCAATTCTCACTACCTCATCTCCGTGACGTCGGTTCACTCTCGACCGGTCTCACGTCAAATGGAGTAATTTGTTACGTGTGGGTCTAGGCCGGACGGGTTGTCGCTACCCAGAGGCTTCGGGTCATAAGTAGAAGGTCCCAACGACCCTCTATTATTTACCCATTATAAGGCCACTATTACCATTACCTCAGTGCCGAGTCTCGATTATAATACCGTTTCATCATTAATAAAGTTGTCATTTGTTCCCCTACCAACTCGACGACTGTCTTAAGTTCGGACAACTTTGCCAAGTCAATTAACTGAACCTCGGGTCCGGACCCTGACCGACTGCCTCTTCCTGGTTCTCTCCGAGGAGACGAGTTCACAAGGTTTCGAGAGGGCCGTTGGACCAAAGGAGACCGACACGCTTGTGTCTCTAGGGGGTCGACGGATAACGGGACGAAGACTAAATAACTCTTCCTGTCCGTTCCACCGGACCCGGAGACGGGCCCCTAAATTCCTTCTCCCTTACTGGGACACAACTGCCTCCTGGGGAGTCGGATTCAGAATGGTTCAGATTACCCTAAATACTCCCCACTCCTGTCCTTACAGACCCAACCCTTTGAGTACTGGAAATGGAAGAGGTTTAAAGGAGGTAAAATACCCGTGACACCGGGTTTCCATCTGTTTCTTCACTCCGTCAAGAGTCTTGTGTGTGTCGCCGGACTTAATTGGGAGTCTCGGAAACCTTCGAGGGACAGTTGTTTACCCTTGTGGTCCGAGTGGTTTTTACTGACTTTAGACCCTCCTTGTGAACCTCTGGTCTAAGAGTGGAAGTCCGTGGTTTTTCCGGGAGTCCCCTGGTTCTAGTTACCCAGATGGAAGGAGCTACCGAGTCGCCTATTTTTTTTAGACGGACGTTACGTCCTCTGTGTCCTCTGCACCCATGCTAGGCACCTAGTCCTTCTAGAGGACCTCTTCCCTTTACGGTTCGGTGAGGTCATACGAACGGACCCTTTAGGGTACCTGTCTCCTCGAACTGTCCGATGTCAGGTTTCCCAGGGTTTCTCAGTCTTTGGTGTCTCCCTACCTCGCGTGTGTCGTGTGCACGAACTTCTCTTCCTTTTTCACGTCGTCTTTCCTCTTTGTTTCCGTTCTTTGTCTTTTTGTTCCGCTCTCGATTCACTCCTTAAAGCATTAGAGAAACATATGTTACACGGGTGTAAAGTCATTGAATAACGATTCCTTTCAGGTGGGGTTCTGTCCGCATGTTGTCGTTGTCAGTATATCCTTATTCGACAAAATGTCGAGAGAAGGAAATAACACGAAGTGTCTATGACGCGAAAAAAAAGAAAAATGTTTAACTTTCAAACACATAACTCGTTCAGATACCCGAGATAAAAAGGTTGTCGTAAACGAGTAAAACACAGAGACACAGTTTAAAACCATTAAGAACGTCATAAAGGTTGAAGAAGTACTAATAACATAAACAATACACTAACCATTAGAAACTACAATGTTGACGTCAAACGACTATCGAGCCTACTACCAATCGTAACAAATCGTTATTTCACGAAAATTTAATTCCATATATGTAACTGAAAATCTGTATTACGATGACGTGTGAACGATCTGAGGTCACAACACCTTTATATCGAAAATCTACGTAACCCTATGGATTTTGAAACACTGAACGAATTAACTCTATAAACGAAACAACGACACCAGATATTGACTTGTCCGTCATAAAGGTTCCACGAACTTAACAAAGAGAGTACTACGACCTCAGAAGACCCGAGTACACCCTCCAGACCGGTCCCAAAACGTACTCCAACTCCGACCCGACCCGACTCCAGGAGAGGTTCCAAACAAGTGAGTGAGGTTGTCGGTTCGGACTCTCAGATAGATCGTAAGGAACCACAGACAGGTGTATCGGAGCTGGCGTCGTAGAAGTCCCATTACCACAAAGAGAATACCACCGGCTACCAAAAGGTTGGACACACGGTGTTCTTCCGCCGTGTTGTCAACCCTTGGACCGGAACGTACAGTGGTCGGACCGAAGATGGAGGAAGGTACGCAATCCCCTCAGTCCTTTCGGCGGTCGTTAGGTCCTTCCCGACCCTAAGGTAGAGTACCCTCCCCGAGTTTCTTAGGTACCCGTTTAGAGTTCTGTTCGTGTCGGGTGTCCCGGTCAGGACGACAGAAAACGGAAGGGTAGTGTCATGGTCCGAAGAAAAAAGAGATTAAAGTCAAGTTTAAGAGTAGTAACGAGAGAGGTAAAGATTCAACCATTGTACATGTCTATCAGAAGGGGTACGCAGAAGTATTATTATGATCACTAGTAACGGACAATTAATTACGAGGAACCAGGGATATTTACTGTGTTCTATGAATACGTCAGGATCAATCTTCACGGGTATAATAAGGGTTAATTATTTGCTTCTTTGTCCGACGTTTTCCAATTAGTGTGTTTGTGTCCAGATTAAGGTATAGATAAGAGAAAGATAACACAACAGAAGAAAGATACACTTTAGTCAAAGATATCTATGGTATGTTCAATTACTTTTTATTGGTGTCTACAATAATGACACACTGAAACTTCTCAGGACTGGAGAGACTCGAAGTCGTCTCGAAGAATAGACATTTTACCTCTAATATTACCATGGATGGAATGACCCGACATTACTTGTAATTTTCACTGGTGTCCGCCTCTCATGAAACGTGTGCCAACCGTTTATTTTCGAGGTTTGTTCAAAGAACCTCTACAAAAGAATGGTTAAAGTTACTGTTCTTTTGGTAAGATGTTCGTACCAAAAATGTAAACATCTCTCGGTAAACCTAGTTTCATAGTACTTAATCTACGCATTATAACGATAACAACAAATCCGCGAGCCAACACAGGTTGAGAAAACACTGAGGTACCTAACATCGGACGGTCCCAGAAGACAGGTATCTTAAGAGGTCCGTTCTTATGATCTTACCTATCGGTAAGAGAAGAGATCCCCTAGAAGGACTGGGTCCTTAACTTGGACCCGGAGGGTGTAACGTCCGTCTAAGAATCGTCAGACTCAGTGGACCCTTTGGGGGTGTATGCACACACATATATATATATATATATATGTATGTATGTATGTATGTATATATATTGATATGTAAATAGATATATTTCGATAACTTAAAAAACTGATTTGATGAATACGTACGAGGAAACCAGTTTTTCACACTACCAAAAATTTGTCCGTGGAAGTACTGTCGTTTCCGTCGGGACGACTACCTACTCCCCAAGTGATTTTAAGACCAGAAACAGTTGTCGTGGTATAACAAGTTTATCTGACAGATACGGTTCCACTTGTAAATTAATCAACTTTCGGAAGGGTCCCCTGAGCGAAAATTATTGTGGTTACTACTTGATTATTCGTCCGGGTATCTCGCAAGACCCCTAGACAGAACTTTTTTTGTAGGGCGTGGACTGAGACAGAAGACCACCCCTACCGGAGACTCTAGGTGTACAGAGTTCTATTTAATGGAGCCACTTGACTGTTTTTCGGGTTCCCTACGAGGGTCCCGTAGTTTAAGAAATCACCATGTATGCCTCTCCTTTTTTCTTTGTTTGTACCTCTTTTCTGTTTCTTAAAGTAGAACTGTCAAAGGGAGGATAAAGTCATGATGGGTTTCATGGTGTAAGATCCGTAGTCGATTAACATTTTGGAGGAATGAAAAGGTAAGTTGCACTAATCTTGTGTTCTCCTCCTCGTTACACCTCCGATCTTTGGGTATCCTGTATTTCTCTCTGTGTGTGCACGTGTGTGTGTACGCGCACGTGTGTGTGTGTGTGTGTCTTGGCACTGTCGAACTGCCCACAAGTTAACATGTGGGACGAAGGGTGACTACAGTGGTAGTCTGAGGTCGTAGAAGGTCTTAGTGGTTTCTACCGATATTACTACAAATTACTTCTACCTTCGTCTTTACTGACGGGTCGACGTCCTTTGGGACACCCAACTGAAATCCCAGGTCCGAAACAAGGTCTTAAATAGGGTAACTGTCTTCCCCTCATGACACTGAGACTACAGACGATTTTGTCAGAATTTTAGTATCCCTTGAGACTTAGTGTCCTTTCTCCCTATACTTACTTGTTTAGACCAAAACAGGATCCCACTCTTAATCAGATGCTATTCCGGGTAAACGACCCGTAAGTGGTTTCCGGATCTAAAAATTTGAGTTATAGAATCTAAGGGTTGAAAACTTCTGACTTTTGGATGAAGAGTTCCAATTCAAATACTGTTATATTAAAAACGGTCGTAAATAATTTGTAAAACTCTTCATCCTTTCAACCCTTCTTATCTATACTGTAGACATGAAAGTTGTCAATCGTTCTTGGTGAGTAAGTCAAAAAACTACATTTCTGACCCTAAGTAGAAACTTGCACTCACTGTCCTAAAGTTGTACATAGAGTTATCTTTTCTTTAGAGAACCTGTCTAACTAAGAAAAGAGAGAAACCAGTTTAATAATGATATTATTACACCTTTCATAAAAACTTTGATACTGTAGTGTCACTACCCTAAGACTTTCTGATAAGTAGATCGTCTACGGACTCTTAAAGTTTTCCGTTTAGTATTTGACTCATCTTAGACATATCAGTATCCCTGAGTATTCTGGTCAACGGGACGAAGTGGTTATCTTCACGCTTTCTGTCTAAAATCTGTTTTTGTCCTCCGTCCCCCGTCATGGCCACCACCAGTCTATGCTACACTTTGGTCTCCGCGATTCCACAGACGTGAGTACTTCGCACCAGCCTTCCACGACTAAATTCCGTTTGGACGAGGAGGGTCCTCTGCTATGAGTCATGATTCTGGTCCTCACTTTCGTCCCAGTCTACGATGGTGCCCTTGTTCTCTTTGTCGTTGTTGTAGACTTGTCGAAGGGGTTCCCCTTTCAGTCTTAGTTGTCGACTCCTCGTTAGTACAAACTTCGAATATTCTAGTTTCTGGGCCCTCTCCCGACCTAACGACACTAGGAAGGTCCGCTTCCACCGAACTTTCTTCCGTTTTCCTCACCTTCCGTCTTATCGTACTCGTAGTCCCTTCGGGAGGAGGCCCCGGTCCTTTTATCCTCGGAACACTGTCGTCTCCAGCTCTGGTTCCATTCTGTCGTGACAGGCCGCCTCGCACTGTAGACACCCGGTCGCCCGCCGACACTCCTTCCGTACGTGGGGGAACCTTCCTGGTGGGAACCTTCCTGGTGACACTTATACCTACTTTTGCCGGTATTAACGTTCAAGTGTCTTCCCACCCTTTCCCTTGGTTCCCTCCAAGTCCCTATTTTAATTCTTAAAATTCTCGTCGTTAATTTTGACAGTTCTCAGTCAGAAGTAGTTGTACTTACCTGGACCTCTCTGGGTGTCGTTCTCTTCATTCGATCTGTCTCCTTCTGTTTATGGTATACTATAGTGAATATACCCATGAGATTTCTTTACTATGTTTCCTGAGATGAATGTTTTGTCTTTATCTGAGTGTTTCTTTTCTTTGGATACAGATGGTTTCCCCTTCGTCCCTATTTATCCCTCTAACCCTAGTCGTCTACGTGTGATAACACATATTTTTTATCTATTGGTTGTTCCTGGATGATGTGTCGTGTTCCTTGATATGAGTCGTAGAGCATTATTGGATGTTCCCTTCTCTTACATTTTTTTTCTAAAATATATATATAAATATTATGTACACTTATATATATATATACATTCAGACTTAGTGATAACATGTAGACTTTGATTGTACTGTGACATTTGGATAGTGACATTTTGATAAAAAGTTTTCAAAAAATTTTTCTCAATGAGAAGTATATAACGTCTACAACTGTTTGAAGAAAGGATTCTTCGTTTATTACTTATAAAATCTGAAACGTCCTGTAGTCTGGAGTACCTTTGATAAGTCGAGATTGTGACCTTCTCCTTTCTGTGGTATTCGGTTCCCCACACCACCAAGAATAGTATGAAACGAAATACCAGAGTATTTTGTAACATTAAAGTTTATCGCACTTGAACAGTACTTGATCAGGATAGGAAAGTAAAATTTAAGTCGGTAAATTTTTACATTTTAAGGAAGACTCGAGTGTCCAAGTTTTCATCGGTCGTGCACCCTACGCCGGGTGGATGGTCGGAGTAGAGACGACATCACTTTATCCTGTACCTCTGGGTCGGGACCAGACGTCTAGGACTCAGGTCCCCTTCGGCTTCTAGGGTCGACGTAGGATTTTGGTCGGGGTTGGGGGTAGAAGGATAACGGGATGTTAAGGGGAAAACTAAAGACATTAAAGACAAAGTGCTCCAACACCGGGTAACAAGACGAGGAAAGTTTGTTAAAGGTCTACGTTGAGAGGAGTAAACCCGTTGTTAGATCCATCGTAAACACTTTACGAAATCCTCTTGCGACTTTAATTAATACGGTGTAGCTATTTACATGCTGAATCTATTTCCCTTGTGTCCTATTAGCGACAACAATATTGTTGCCAGTGTTTGTCGCCAACGTAGTAAACGAAAAGGTCAAACAGAACGTTTTTGTATTTCCGTAGAAACAGAATCTTCTAACGGGACACGGCCCCAGTGCAAAGGGAGAGGGGCGGAAGTACTGAAAGGACCGTAGTGAGGTCTCTTATACGTACTAAGTACGTCTCGACTAATAATTATTTCCTGGTGTGTGTGTTACAAAAGGACAACTGGTTCGTGGGTTTTACACCCTAGTGATTTGAAGTATGAGACTAAGACAAAATATCTTCTCCGTCGTCTCCAAGTACCTCCAGGTGACCGAAGTCCTCCCAGTGAGTGAATCATTGGCCGTCTCGTTTCTCAGTTTAGGCCCCAGGGGTATCGACGCGAAAGGTTCAGAGACGTCGGGACTGGGGACGAGAGTAGGACACACGGGATCCGACGGTCCACCCGTAGATACGTACCTTCCTAAAGGGAAGCACCATCCCTGTGTGTATCGGTTCGAAAGGTACTTTTGTCCACAGACAACCTTACGAGACCTTCCAATGAGATGAGACCAAGCGTACCTTTGAGAAGTCACTTCTGGGCTGCTAGTAGGCGACGGTCGAAGGGTAGTGTGAGAAATGACAAAGGAGGAGAAGGGGTGGGTCCGAAGGGTCTACCCAGTCACCATTTCTTGGAGAGACAGTTGCGTCCTCTGTGTCCTCTACGCCCAAGCTCGGGGTCCAGTCCTTTTAAGGAACCTTTGTCTTTGCCGTTGGCTGAGGTCACAAGAACGGACCTCTTAGGGTACCTATCTTCTCGGACCGCCCGATATCAGGTACCCCAGCGTGTCTCAGTCTGTCCTGACTGACTCGTTCGCTCGTGTGTGTTTGTACGAGGGGTTACACTCCGGACAGAAGTCTACAACTTAGTGAATGTAAAGAGGGAACCACGTGAACCGTTCGCGGAGGAGGGAAATAGGAGGAGCGTCGCCCTTCAAATGTCAGGTGTTCTACCCCTGTCGAGGGGTCCCGACCTACGAGGCGCGAGGGTCGACCTCTTGAGAGGGTCCGCTTCGTACCCCTCCCGCTACTGTCGAATTGTCCTTCGAAGGTCAAAGGAAAACACAGATTGAACGTAGAACTGCCTCTACGGTGACACTCGGAGAACCGGGAGAGGGTGAACCGGAAGTCGAGGGAACCGCCGACACCACGGGTGCTTCGTCGTCTGTTCGACGTGGAAGGGACGACCGACGGGATTGTCGACCGGTCCGTCTCTTCTCTCAAAATAGAATTTTCCGTCCACCTTTGAAGGGGTCTCACCTACCAATTCGTAGCGTGGACCTGTAGACGCCTCGTGGAACGGCACTGGTTCAGGGTACCCGTCGTGCCTGGGGCAAAGATTCGACGTAAAAAACCTTCATCTCGACCTCCACTCACAGAAACAGTCCAGGGGACAAGGACGTCTGACCTGAGAGTCGGCTGTCGATGTGTGTGTGAAGTACACCGATCTTGTGGTGAAGTGAATGTGTCTTTACTGTTCTTGTCTTGGGTAGGTTGAGCCAGTACTAAGTAATGTCCGGACTATTAACAGGAAAATCTCATTTTATCCTTAAAAGATAAACACGAAAGTCAATAATTTTGGAAAATTTTTACATAATGAAAACCAATTTAGAGATCAATGAAAGACGACATAAAAAAGTAAACTTTTTTGACAAAAAATTTTAAATAAAAATTAACCTCCTATTAACGGAATGTTACAACACGACCAAGGACGGTACGTTTTTACACTTAGTCGGTATTCGTATGTGCATAGGGAAGGGAGAGGGTGGAGGAGGGACTGAGGGTGGGGTAGGGTAGAGAGACCCAGCGGTGTCTCGTGGCTCGACTCGAGGGACAAGTGTGTCGTCGAAGGGCGATCGATAGGTAAGAGGTGTACCATCACATATATACAGTCACGATGGGTCTACGACGACACTTGAACTAAAAAAAAAAAAAAACGTCTTCTTTCTTTCCTACCATTCCTCTGGGAATAATGGTCAGTCCGTAAGTGACAGAGGTGAATTCTCCGTACACGATCCTCGAAGGTCACCGGTGGTCCCTGTAATCTTCTCCGGGACTTTTCCCGACAGGTTTCCTTTACCACCGGGAAGATGGTTTTCCGGCACATTTCTATCACACCCTTGTTGAGATACGATGTACTCTACCCCACTAACCTTTCCGTGCCCTGACCCGTAGGTGTGGAGTGGACGGCGTGTACTGGAGACTGTGTAGGATACCTACAAGACTCGTCGGACGAGTAGAAACATTCATACTATGCCACGATTCCGGTTCCTGTCCCCTCAATACGGACCATTACGACTGTAGACGTGGTGCTACTACGGCGGTGATGGTTCTGTTTGCCAATGTCCCGTAACAAAGACCCGGTTCGTCTCCCGTACGGAAATGTACCTGTGAGTGTGGTAGGAATGTTCTTTGAGTCCTACCGGTAGGATAGTCCTACGAGTCCACTCCACTGGTTCCGAGGCTCCCACCCGTTACCCTCGTTCCCTTGAGACGTGTCTTTCACCATATGAGTCTCGAGCTCACCCCTTGTAAGTAGAAGAGTTCGGAGATTCGAGTCCGGGTCAAGGGCCTTGGGTCGGGTTCGGTGCTGTCTACCACACTGTCGCAGATTTCTGCGTGAGTCTTCCGTCCAACCAAAGGTCCAGATGGAAAGTCGTCGATGGACTGTAAGTCGTCCTATGACTCGTTGAGACTCGGATAGAGGAGTAAACAGTTTATACCTAATTGTCGTCTTAGGGTTGAGTATCGCAACAAGGTTTCTAACTTACTCAGTCGTCTCCCTTTCGCGATTGTATGTCATCATTCTCGTGGTATTCGAAACAACAATAACAAAAATAGTGGAAATACTTGGAGCGCCGGTGGGGGATGGGTCTTGTAGAGGGAGGTTCGGAACTTACTCCGGATGGTTGAGAATCCCGAGACGCGTAAGACGATACTATCGACAGAGAAGAGTCTCCGACCAAAGATTCATTGAATGTACACAGATTAACAGTAAAAGTCTTTTAGTCGTATTTGTGTCTCGACATTAATTGGAAAATAACCCTAAGAGGGTGCGTCCAATGTGACGAACGAGTGTCCTCGTTTCAGTTACTGTCATCAGTCCTACCGCCCGTCCGACGGGAGACGGCGGACGTGACACTACCTACCTTCTTCGGCAGCGACTTTGGTGCCTCAGCAATGTGTGTCTTCCTCCTCTGTCCTCTCCCGTCTACAGGTGGACTCACTGTCCGACTGGACGGTAAGTAGGGAAGACAGTGGTTGTCTCTACTGACGTCCGTTGAGAGGGGGCTCTAGGAAGCCGGTAAGCATAGGGGTCTCGGACAGAAACCCGGTGTGGGGAACCATCCTACCCGTGACCCCGTCTTGTTTTCGGAACTAAGACTTAGACGTCTACCAGTATATAAGTGGTGATCAGACTGTTAAATCGTCTGTTCAAAGAAACCCTTTGGTATCTAAGAGGTTTGAACCCAAAAGAGTAGACATTTTATTTTAATTATCGTCCCTGAAGGGTCCACCAGGTCACCAATCCTTAGTTGGAAGGTTACTCCCTCTGCACCCAAGTAGCGACCAGTCCCTCACTTCTGGGGTGTCGACACCCCGTTGTTTCGGCACGCGATGTTGATCTTCTTCGGGTCCTCGACGCGACTTCTGGGTCGTTTCGGGGGTGTTTTCAATTATCACTATAATTTGAGTGTTCGTATAGTCTCTTAGTTTCCTTTTATACTTTGATAAAATTTTAATTTTAACCATATTTGGTGAGTTTAAGGTCACCCCCTTTCTCTACTAGTTACAACCAAGGAGGAAGCCATCGACCTGACTAAGTAGGACTAAAAACGACAGTCCTTATTACCGTTCGTCACCTAATTACGCAAGACTCACACCGGAGACGTTGGTTACACCGACCAATTCAGAGCCGGTGGAGGATCGGAGCACACACAGAGACTCGTTCAATGAATTCCCAGACTGAAGGAGACGGATGTTCTCTTGTGATTATTATGAACGTGGTTTTCTAACAGTTCTCTTACGTTTTCAAGTGTATCCATTTTGTAAATGATTCCACGGACTTTTCGTCGGTTGGATGGTATTTTTATAATCGACAATCCTACTACTACTTCTCCTCCTCCTCCTCCTCTTCCTCCACTCCTACCAGGAAGAAAAGTACGTCTAGCTTAGACCGGTAAAATCTGACGACAGTAGAAGGATTAATGACGGGGAACGTAAAAGTCCGTGTCTTGGTGATCGAAGATCGGATTCCTAAGTCCGAACGGTTCTCTAGGACCACAAGGAGCGACGACCGACGCACTACTGTTACTTCACCCCGAGAGTAGTTCTCCAGGAATATTGGTACTGTTGTACTCGTCGTGGTGAGAAGACTCCTACAGTAACGGTACTGTTGTGGACTCACTGACTCTAGCTCTCCGGATCCTTTCACGGACCTATTTCTCTCCTCTGCGTAGTTGTGTGTCTCTTCGCACCGGAGAATCCTCGCTCTTGTCCCCGACCAGTCACGCCTGTGAACCGTTGTTTCGGTCTCCCTCGTTTTATTACAACTTCCTTTGTGACGCCAGTGTGAGCGACTTAACGGGACCTAAGAGTTCGCGGTACCCCGAGATCTATCTCTCTCTCCACGCGTCTCGACCCTGAGCAGGCGAGGTTAGGAAGGTAGAATGTGTCACCCGGGGTGCCTCAGTCCAAGAGGGGAGACTTTCCGTTCCTCACGGGGATCACATTCCTCCTGTCCCTCTCGCCCAGACAGACCTGGGCCTCCTCTTTAACACCTACCTCTGAGCCCGTGCACGGACGTTCCGTCCTGATCCACCTCTTCTGCGACGACGATGGACAGTCTCGTTGTCCCTCGAAAGAAGGTCCACCCACTCGAGAAGGGACAGGGATCATGAAAAGATCTGACTTGTGAATTCCAGCAGACGGAGGAGACGGGGCGTCAGACATGGACTGGGGACCTGAGTCGGCGTGAGTTTGTCGTCCCCACAAACGTCTTACAGGTTGCACGTGTCGACGTTTCCGAGTCCATAAAGGGGTCTGTCATAGTGGGAGGTCTTGACCTAAACGCGACATAAACAGGTATGAAGGACCATAACCAATTGGAAGAGGAAGGTAGGTGTCCCTCGAAAGAAACACCACCTCCGAAGTGATCCTATTTCTGACACCAGTATTCACCCGAATACACCCGAGGGTATACACCCGAAGGGGCCCCATTGAACCAAGGACAAGACTAAAATTTCTTTTCTACTTAAGTCTGTAGGACGAAGTCCAAGTACAGACCAGTTCCTCCCATCTTATAACTCCTGAGACTTCTGAAGAGGCACCAGGGACCCCTCTCCAACCCCCACTCGTCTGTAGTCGGATGTATGGGTCCGGGGAGGAACACCCTCCAAAGTGTGAGGTTCCTCATTCACGAAGTTGATAGTCAGGGGTCCCTTGGGGTCGAAGGGGTCACCGAGTCATCATTTCTTAGACGGACGGTTCCGCCCTCTGTGTCGTCTACGTCAAAGTTAGGGACCCAGCCCTTCTAAGGAACCTCATCCTTTACCGTTGGGTCAAGTCACAAGAACAGACCCTTTAGGGTACCTGTCTCCTCGGACCACTCGATGTCAGGTACCACAGTGGTTCCAGTCTGTACTGAATCACTGATTTGGTGGTGGTGGTCGTCCCTTGGGAGCGGTCCGGAGGGTCTTCCAGAGGGGAGGTGCGCTACGAAGAGTTCCAGTCTCTACCAGTCAACGAAATCGTTGTACCACTGAAACCGAGGTCAAAGGGTTCTCGTGACCTTTCGGAGTATTTCTTTGTTTTACATATTCGGCGAGGCGTTTTTTCTGTCAAGTCAAGTCAGCGAGTCAGTACAGACTGAGAAACGCTGGGGTACTTGACGTCGTGCGGTCCGGAGGGACAGGTAGTGGTTGAGAGCCTCAAGTGAGTCTGAGTGTAGGTAGCTCATCCACTGCGGTAGGTCGGTAGAGTAGGAGACAGTAGGGGAAGAGGAGGACAGGGGTTAGGGAGGGTCGTAGTCTCAGAAAAGGTTACTCAGTTGAGAAGCGTACTCCACCGGTTTCATGACCTCAAAGTCGAAATCGTAGTAAGGAAGGTTTCTTTAGGGTCCCGACTAGAGAAAGTCTTACCTGACCAACCAGTATCGATTAAAGAAAAAAAGTGGACTTCTTCTTTACCGACTCTTGAACTTCCGTTCGTTAATGGGTCGTCATGTTGATCCCTCACCGGTTCCCACTGGTCCTATGTCTGGTGTGAAACCCCTTTTCAACGAAACTGAAGTGTAAGGGGCAGTCAGGGTATAAGATGTTTTGGAATAACGTTATGAAGAGATTTTCAGAATAGGTAAAGAAGTTGGGTAAGAGAGAGAAAGGTTAATTAGAAAAATAAATAAACTGACACAACCCAGAAACAACGACGTACCTCCGAAAGAGATTAACACCACGTGCCCGAATCAAATACCCTACACCTGAGAATCGCCTGGTTCCTAGCTTGGGTGCGGGGGACACGACCGTCCACCTAAGAATTGGTGACCCGGTGTTCCCTTCAGAAGGTTGATTAGAATTAGATGGTAGAAACCCGTCTTGGAGAGAGTGGTTACAGAGTATACTCATGTAAGACGGTAAAGAGTCAGGAGTAGAGGGAATTGAAGATTCGTTGCGTACACTATGATTAACGAGGGAAGAAGGTGTTCCGTAACAGACGTGGATTGAAAGTCTAAAGGAAGTGGTGAGAGGTAGGTGAAGGAGTGTTGACGGAAACGGCCTATGAGGCGAGATTGTGGTGTCCTTAGGCCCCGGGGCAGGTGTGAAGAGAGAAGCCAGGTGGAAGTGGGTTATCCATTACTACCGGTCTGTGCACCGAGATGTGTGGTAGACGTACGACTCCTACGGACCTAAATAAAAGGGTCGTGGACTCTGACCAATATTTATCCTTTTCCTCATGCAGTTCCGACATATAACAGTGGGACGAATAAATTGCATATACGTCTCATGTAGTACTCTTTGCGACCCGACCTACTTCGTGTTCGACCTTAGTTCTAAAGGCCCTCTTTATAGTTATTGGAGTCTATACGTCTACTGTGGTTGGAATACCGTCACTTCTCCTGGATTTCTCGGAGAACTACTTTCACTTTCTCCTCTCACTTTTTCAACCGAATTTCGAACTACTTTCACTTTCTCCTCTCACTTTTTCAACCGAATTTCGAGTTGTAAGTCTTTTGATTCTAGTACCGTAGGCCAGGGTAGTGAAGTACCCTTTATCTACCCCTTTGTCACCTTTGTCGCAGTCTGAAATAAAACCCCCCGAGGTTTTAGTGACGTCTAGTACTAACGTCAGTACTTTAATTTTCTGCGAATGACGAACCTTCCTTTCAATACTGGTTGGATCGATCGTATAAGTTTTCGTCTCTGTAACGAAACGGTTGTTTCCAGGCAGATCAGTTCCGATACCAAAAAGATCACCAGTACATACCTACCCTCTCAACCTGACACTTCTTTCGACTCACGGCTTCTTGACTACGAAAACTTGTCACCACAACCTCTTCTTAGAACTCTGGTCAGGTAGGATTTCCTCTAGTCAGGACCCACAAGTAACCTTCCTGACTACGACTTTCACTTTGAGGTTATGAAACCGGTGGAGTACGTTTCTCAACTGAGTAACCTTTTCTGAGACTACGACCCTCTCTAACCCCCGTCCTCCTCTTCCTCTACTGTCTCCTACTCTAACGACCTACCGTAGTGACTGAGTTACCTGTACTCAAACTCACTTGAGGTCCTCAACCACTACATGTCCTTCCGGACCACACACTGTTTAGTACCCCAGCGTTTCTCAGCATGTACTGACTCGCTGACTTGACTTGACTTGACTGAGAACGCCTCGGTCGATAGGTGAACCGTAAAGGTACACGTATGGATTTCATGGTTCGAGGAAAAGGGAGACGTGCGGACGAGGAACACCTCAAGGACTACCGTCTTTAACTATCTGTATCGGAGGTCGACCATGTCCAGTATTTAGAATCTTATGGGGAACTAAGGATTGAGTAAGAGTGTTTGGGATAGATTCTTCACTCGTTTGGAACACTCGAACGTCTTATGTAGGGTCTAAGCTATTTCAGAAGGGTAGAAACTGTTGTGGTCGTCTCGGGTCGGAAGTAGTGAAACAGTGCCTGAATTCGTCGTCGTAGGATTGGCCATGGTGTCGACGGTGTGAATGTGGGGACGGGGAAGTGGGGTCAGAAAGGAAAGTTTGTCATTTACATTGGGAAATGGTTGTAAATAAGTTAGTCAAGTACTAGGACAAACTGTCAACGACCCTGTTTACAGTTTCAAAAATTGAACCAAAAGTTCCGTCATGTACTGGACTGAGAACCGAGAGAAGTGTCGTAGGTACAGTGAAGGAATGTGGGTGTAAGAGCGACAAGGAGTGTCTGTGGTTTCCGGACCGTCGAGTCCCGGAACCTTGAACGTCCAGGGAGACGGACCTTGTGAGGAAGAAGGAGGCTGGATAAGTGACGGAGTGAAGTGAGTCGAGGGTTGCAGAACTTTGGGTGATCCTGGGTCACCCCGAGAATGCCCCGTTTTCAGAAAGACACAGGGAAAAAAAAAAACAAACGTCTTTTATCCGAAGTAAGTCGGGGGGTCTAGAAGGAACTCAAGGTTACCCATTCGAGTTTGTGAACGAATAGACCTCTTTCACTTTCACTTCAACGAATCGGCACAGACTGAGAAACGCTGGAGAACCTGCCATCGGATGGTCCGAGGAGACAGGTACCCCAAAAGGTACCCGTTCTCAAGACCTCACCAAAAGGTAAAGGAAGAGGTCCCCTAGAAGGTTAGGGTCCCTAGCTAGGGTCCAGAGGGCGTAACATCCGTCTACGAAATGGCAGACTCGGTGGTCCCTTCTCGGGCGATTAGACCCTTCCCTCCCCTTATACCTCTGTTCCCCCTCGTCAGTTCTTTGTTGTCGTGTCGAACCTCATCCGAGGACCAAGGGGGAGGTCCCTATGTGTCTTGTCATGGCGACTCTACAAGACGTCCTGATTTTGACGGGTGTTTACCCTGTACGATTGAGGAGCTGCTTCGTAAGAAGTTGGGTTTCTCTTCCCGTGTCAACCTCTGACGGACTCCGGTCTTCTGGAGACCTAACTTCCTTAGGTCCAGGACGGTTATGGGACTAAGAGTAGTCGTTCCGACGAGTACTTCGCGACGATAGTTTGAGGAGTAGTTTAGGGAAGGGGGTTGGGCCCGAATCTTGTGGGTCAAACCTCCCGTAGTCGGAGGACACCGGGGGAAACGGACCGTCTCGTTATTTCGAGAAGAGATGAAGTAGGGTCGGAGACAGAGACTCTAAGTTAAAGCGTAGTCACGTGTCTCCGGTTCAAAGTCACAGTCACACACGAGTTCGAAAGAGAGTTGTGAGATTGGTTTCCTCGTGGTGATAGTAAAAAACGAATGGAGACAAAAGAAAAAGAGGTGTCATGACAGAGGGACTGTAGTCGAGTGTATAAATAATGACTGATATAAGGGGTGAGGGTGTGACGTCAGGGTACCCCGTCCCCGAGACTTACAACACAAGTGACAGTACATAAGTCACGAGTTTTTTATAGACTACTTATTTTCTACTAAGTAAAGACGGATAAATAGTATAGAGACAACATGAAAAAGTAAAGACAAGTTAGATTATTTAGGACTAAGAGATTTCTATTTATTTATTTATTTATTCGGACCCCAACGTTGCTAGTGAAAACCTCTTTTCCCTTGATTGGGTGCACCTAGTTGTCCGTCTTTATTTAGTCCGTGGTCGACCAAGGATTATCAGATGGATCGGTGAACTCAGTGTAAACGGTCGTTTCCAGGTATATCGGTTTCGATACCAAAAAGATCATCAGTACATGCCTATACCTCTCAACCTGGTATTTCTTCCGACTCGTCACTTCTTGACTACGAAAACTTAATACCAAGATCTCTTCTGAGAACTCTCAGGGAACCTGTCGTTCCTCTAGTTCGGCCAGTTAGGATTTCCTTTGTTTAGGACTTATAAGTAACCTTCCTGACCACGACTTCGACTTCGAGGCTACGAAACCGGTGGACTACGTTTCTCGACTGAGTGACCTTTTCTGGAACTACAACCCTTTCTGACTTCCGGTTTTCCGTCGTCGTCTCCGGCTCTACCAATCTATCATAGTGTCTGAGTTGTCTTAAGACCCTCTATTACCTCCTGTCTCCCGTACCACACGACATCGGGTACCCCAACTTTTCTCAGCCTGTGTTGAATCACTGACTTGTTGTTGTTACTTCGGTGCACTCTCTTGTCGGTATTCCTATTAGGGGTCGGGGAGCTTTACCCACCGTTTCCTCCACTTTAGTTTTTCCACCCCCAGCAGAGTCGAGGTATGGATCAAGACCGTTAAGCCAGGGGATGTATAGAGTCCACTTTAGTCTTTCCACCCCCAGCAGAGTCGAGGTATGGATCAAGGCCGTTAAACCAGGGGATGTATAGAGGTACAAGGTGTAAATAAGAGGTGAGTACGGTAGAGTACTAGGAACTGGAAAGTCATCGAAGGACTTCCAGTCGGAGAAGCGAGACCTAGTAGTCTTCCGAACCAGAATGGTTGTCGATGGATGACAGTGGTGGGTGGACTTCCGAGTCCTTTCTTTTCCTGACTCCGACGTCGACTTCGGACACGTTACACGAAAGGAAGGAAGGGAACCACTGGAACCCCCGACCTGGGGTGGTCGGAGTGTGGGGAGTGAAGTACCACCCCCCCCGTGCGTCCCTCCCCTAGCGGAGGGGTGGAAGCTACGAAACGTCGAGAGTGTAGGGGGTGAAAGGTACAGACTGCCGAGACGGAGACCTTGTGGGTGGAGGATTCTTTTTACGACGGGGACTGGAGTCAAAGACCCGACTCGTGGGGGGCCTTACAGAAATAATTGGTTTTAGGTCGATAAGGGACTCCAGCCGTGGAGGACTCCCCGAGAGTTCTTTGACAACCCAACAACCAAAGTCGTAGTCTCCGACCCCACTACCAGAGGGAGTGGGGGGTTCCATTGAACTTTTAGAAAATGCAAGAATAACTTTTGGAACTAGAAGCTCGAGAACGGAGACTGTTACAACGTAGATGTGGGAGGGGTGAAGGACGGCGGTTCCTGACCACAGGGTTTGAGGGGTACTACGAAACCCTTGGAAGTGAGGACCTAGTGTCGGGATGACCAGTGAGAGGACCCGGTGACGGGCCGGACTAAAGTCGCAAGGGAAACCACTGGACAGTCTATGAGTACGGTGGTCGGTCGACCTAGGACGGAGGGGTGCCTGGACAGGAAGTAGAGTCGGGAAACGGTGGTGAGAGTACCCGGGTTTGCACAGTAAGACACCTTAGACTTCAGTGATGACTTTTCTGGTGGTAAAGACTGAACTTGGAACATTGTAAGATCGTACGAACGTGTTGATGAGTGTGACGTTCGGGCACAAGTGGAAAAAACAAAAAATTAATACATAAACAAACCGACACAGTTCAGAATCGACGTCGTACTTCCTAAAAGATCAAGGGACTGGTCCCTAGTTTGGGTTACGGGGACGTAACCCTCACGTCTCACAATTGGTGACCTGGTGTCCCTTCAGGTTCGGGCACGAATAAAATGAGTGAGTGAGTCGTTTATGAATCGCTGACGGTCTCCCTTTCACGTCGTGCGACACGTGACCACCTGTACCACCATTTATTCCTCTTCGTCCGAGGGGCGGGAGGATTTCGAATCTCAGGTAACTCTCCGCTCGTCCATGACTCGTTCAGAAGGTCTCGGCCCACCAGAGGTACTGCTAAGACCTCGTCGGACCTACACAGTACTACCTCCCGGACCCTGAGTTGTCGGTCGGGACAGTCGTTTCAGGGTTTATGGAGGAGGGGATTGGAGATATCCCTTAGAAGAATTATTCAGGTAGGCATAGATGAGATACCTTCCGACGTTTGGGGTTTGACTACGAACTGTTAGAGAGACGGAGAAGAGGACCAATTAAAAAAAGTGTCATTAATGGTCTAGTGTGTGAGAGTCCAAGTGAAAAGGAACCTAAATGAAAGACAGAAAGGGTCATCTGATATTCGAGACACTCTGGTCCCTAAGGTAGACGAAACAGGACGGTACCTAGACGTACCGGACTCTGTCGACGTCTCTTCGTCCACAAGTTGTCGTTAACAACTCATTTATCAACTTAGTTACATCTTTGTTGGTTCTAACAAAACAGGTCTTCTAAAAGACCCGTGTTTTTAGGTACAGTGGAAGAGACGAAATTAGGAAAAACCTCTACTACCCTCTGTCTCCTTTATTTAGTTACCTCCCTTCTTCGGTAGGCAGAAAGAGCTAGTGTGTCTACAGACCGGTTTATAACAGTTGGTAAAACTGGGGCCACTTGGTAGGGTATTTCCCGTTTCGTCACTGCGCCCCTTAATCCTTCCTCGTACTCCGGAGGACCCGAGGTCTGGACAATTTGTGTTCCTCAGGTCTTAGACAGTTTCATTACTAATTCGGGTTTCAGTAAGGCAAATTGAGAACGATTCTCTTCTCTTCTCCCTAAACAAACACCCCGATCCCCTCTCCCAATTACATCTTCTTAGTTGGAGACAATCTCGTTTCCCATCCCACTACGAGAATCCGTTCCTTCCCGATGGATCAGGACTGGGGTTTGTGGATCCGTTGGCACCCTGTAGACCTCTCGCACACGTCGGGTCGGAGCTCCCTCCGACCCGGGACCTAGACCTTCTTGCCCTTAACCATAAGACGACTAACGAGAGACTGACAGGACCGAGGTCGTCCTTTCCGTAAAATGTGGGGATCCTTCTACTTCACACGGTTTACGGTGTTCCTGTGCCTCGCTTTGACTTACCTTAGTCTATTACTTTTTGTATCGGACCGTAGGTCGTTAAAGAAAAGTATAGATTTCGGCAATTTCACATTTTGTTGGATTATTATTGTTAGTTTCGTCTTCTGTATGGTAACACACTCACTTACTATCATAAATTGTACTCCTTCTTTATATAGCTCAGTCTCTCGTCGACGGTGTGACGGTCCGCACGAGGTACCAGGCCCCCCGCCCCCTCCCTTCTCTCGGACTTCGAGTGTGTTCGACGAGACCCCTCCTGCTACGGAGGGAACTCTTGACTCGCGACCGGCGCGCACGACCCCCGACACAGGCGACGAGAGCCTCCACTACCATGTTTCTAGGTGACATTCCGTGGACTCTCGGACCCCTCCTACCTCGTACGACCGGGTCGTGCCTCGGGTCGGACCTCGGGTCCCAGATCTGTTCTCATACCGACTTGAACATCCTTATGACACCTTTCGACCCTTGGGCTCCTGGTGTCTCAGACCCGTCTTTCCTCCGGACTTTCTCTCGTCAGTACAGGGTCTCTACCTCCTCGGTGCCCAGTCTTCGTTGCGTCCCTTTTCTTTTACTTAGAACCTCTTTTTGTTTGTAGCATAGAATTGCGTACGTATACCTTAGATCTTTTTGTCACGACTACTTGGATAAACGTCCTTTCCTACCGCTACGTCTACATCTGTTGCCCGAGCACCTGTGTCACCTCCCCCGTCTCTTATACTGTTTACCTCTCTTATCGTGGTCGGATAATTGTGACAGCACACATTTCACCTCTCGACCACTCTTTACATGTGTCCCTCGGAGCAGACCGTCAGACACTGCTGATCTCCCCGCCCTACCCCCTTCCGTCCCTCCGAGTTCTCCCTCTCCCATATACATATTAACACCGACTAAGTGCAACGACATGTCGTCTTTTGGTTATGTTGTAATATTTTTAATTTTTAATTTTTCTAAAAAAATTTTTCTTATGCTTAGTACCTCAGTTTTTCCAAACCTCAACTTGAAGTGGAAAAACTATAGACACCCGGTCAAAAGGATAGTCGAGAGATAACGAAGTAACGGTTTTACCTTTGCTATGGATGAACATTCCCGCAGACATCCTCAATTCACTATAATACCATACCTTTCGTCTCATGGGCCGTGTCTCGTTTGTCGTGGGTCGCCACCGAGAGTTCATACGTAGTGTTAACGGGCCCCTAAATGGTTTTACGTCTAAAGACGCAGGGTAGGTTCCAGACCCCACACTGGGTCCACTACGGGCACTACGACCGGGTCCCTGGTGGGAACCTCCCACCGCGACATGTCGTGTCACCAATTCGTGTACGGAAGACCTCTGTGACGCCGGCACCGACCCCAAAGTCGAGACGGTGAACCTCGGGACACAGGACCGGGTGAACAGATACAAGGTTCGGAGTCGGGGGAGTAGTCATTTCGTCGAGTAGTGTCCTGGACGGAGTGGGACGACAACTCTTCTTAAGTATGCTGAGACGACGTCCAAATCTTCTCACCTATCGTACAAAAACTTATAGGAGTCTCAGAATCAATAACACCAACCTATTATCTCTGGGAAGGTAAGTCTGAGATCCCTTTTTCGTCAGTAGTGTCCAGTTCTATTCTACGTCCTACCTTCTCGTCCACATTACAGTTTCGTAGTGTCGTTTCAGGAGCACCGGTCCTGTTAGACTAGCGTTTGACAGAGGTTTGAGAGGACCGTCGAGGACCACTCAGAACCGATACCCTAAGGACTTCGGGAGTAGACCAGATCCCCCTAAGGAGCCTCTCCTCCAAGGTACCGACATCACCTCCCACTACGGGACGTCTCCGGGAAGAAATGGGGGGTTTCTCGACGGACAGTCCATACGAGGAGTCTCTACCCCAGAGGACCGGATCTCCCCGACGGCAAAATTGGCCGGAAACATTATTGACTCGGTCCCACCGCATCGTAGACACTCCTTCTGTTATGTTAGAGAGACGAAAAAACAAAGGAAAAAGCAAAGTAGTTTTGTCAAGACGAACCATTGCCAGTGGTTCATGGACGTATTTATCGGGTTCTGAGCCCTCTCGCACCCCCTCCTACGACAATCGTCACGGACGTAAGTCGTCTGCAGAGTAAGATGTTGTAAAAAGTTCCCAAAATTTTATTAACCCATTTTGGTGTTTGTCGCAGACACCACACGTGAGGACGGGAGCCAAAGATCTGCCTCCGAACTAAAGTATACAAGAGTTAACTCCGTGTAACTTGAGTAATTAAAGGGGTGATCAGAAAAATACTAAAGGGAGAAGAAACTTCATCCTTCGACGTGTCGAGATTATAACGAAATTTGGTCTAGTATTTATAATTTGAATGTTTTGGGAATAACTGTAACCGTTTAAAATGGGATTTACATAGATACATCGGTATTACAATGTCAATTTCTTTTAATGTCTCAATTTTCTCACTAGATATTTACAGAGAGAGGTGAAGGGAGAAACGATGGAAATAGACACAAATTTGGTAAATGAATTGCTCAAACACCTAGCGAAACGGGGTATGGACTTCTACCTGGTGACCAAATAGAGATAGTATTACTTGACGAAAGAGACATGTCAACCTGGATTATGGCATACGTGGGGACGAGGGACCCTGTCCTGTAGGTGGTGAAAGGTAATACTACGTTAATAAAAAAAAGAGGGTGGTAGTTACTCGCGACATTATAGAAAACGTTATCGTTAATACACAAGGGAGGACCCTACCGATGAACCCCATGAGACCCTTAAAATTAGTTCGTGGATACAATTAATCTTTTAGTACCCTCACTCCCTCCACGACTCCTTCGTGGAAACTGATAGATAGGAAAGACCGTTAACTGGCTCGAACTCAGGAAAACATTCCCGAATTGGAAAAGTCTCCTTCCTTAAAATTAAAGGAGGAAAAACAAGAACAGAAGACCCACCCTCTCTTCTCCTTCTCGACCGGACTCACTGCCTTCGGTGGTCCCAATCCGCGGACGACATACAACAGTCGACCGGTGGGACGTAACCCTTCGTACTGATAGTTCGGTGAAGCTGGAACCGTCCCGAACCAATCGAAATAAAATGACTGGTTCACAGACTCCGAGTCAGGACCCAGTGATCCCTCGGACAAGGGCCCCACCCCTCCCCGTCCACCTCTCCGTAAAGAATATGTTTGAGGAAACTAACCAAACACTTTGCACTACTACGTCTATACTGTAAGGACCTAGAATGGGAAAGGAACGATTTCAACTAAAACAAAATTTAATACGTGGTCTGAGTTGAAATTTGCCCTCTTTGTATGAGATAGACGTGATGGCCTGCGAACCGGGAAGGTACCAGGGGATGTCACGGACGGTGGCAGTCCGTGACGCGAGCCGTGACCTCCATTCCGTTGGCGTCCTACGGACGACGACGAGGGGACTAGGGTACCTGTGCCCCAGTCCCTCAGGAGGTCTCGGAACCCCGTCACCGCTTGTAGTGGCGGCACGTCTCACGACACCTCAGAACCCACCTTCCTGGCTCCACGAGACGACCTTCTTTCAGTGGTCTCCGAGAGTTTGTCCATCGGAAACTCAGACCAGAATTCTTTTCTCATCCTGAACTAGCTCTTCGACGTCCCTCTATACATTCCTCTCGTCCCACTCAGGATCCTCCTCCACTTGGAGTTCGGGGTTACACTGGGTGTCGTGTTCGGCCTCCCGGGAACGCCAGATACTGGTCTAGGGCCTTCAAGGTCCACGAAACGGCTCTTCGTCCTTGTTTTAGGGTTCTTTCTTCCCCTGGGTCCGTGACTCGACAGCTTCCCTTGCGTTTACGTCGACCTGGACGGAAGTTTTAGTGGGTAAAGCCCTTCCAGTGACGGTCGGTCTTGTTCCTCAGTGACGTCCACCAGTTTCGGAGTCTGTTCCCGGTCTGTGACGTGTGCAGAGTCTTCTTTCCTGGTCGACCTGGTAAGAGTGGACAGGAGTCCTTCGTCTACCTCTCTCGTCTGTGAGACGAGTAGTGGGGTCGGGTGGACACCCTTCGTTGTGGAGTCCCTTCTTCGGAAGACGAGTGACGGAGCGGGCCTAAGGTTGGAAGGTCACCTTCTGTCCGCCCGGGGAGTGTCGAGTCGTCCAGGGGAACGGTCCGTCGGAGGGACTGTACCTCGGTTTCTTGTATCTAGGGGTCCGGCGGTGAGGAAGTCCGGGGACAAAGAGCCCTTGAATCCGATTAGGGACCGAAGTGTGTGGAACCGGTACTGACCTCTCAACTAAGTCAGTGACTCCAGGCACGGGGGACGTGGGGGTGGGCCGAATACCGTCTTTTTTATATAGTGAACATGGTGATTAAAGTCCCGTCGGTGGTCTTGTTCCAAGGTGCTCAACAGGTCCCACCCGCATCTATCTCCGGAAAGTTATTCTAGAAACAGAAAGGACGCAGAAAAAAAACCGGGGGAGGAAACCCCACCACTTGTAACCACCCGCTCCACTTCGGGACTCAGGGTGAAACAGGAGGAAGGGAGGGTCGGGGCCGCGGAGAGACGGCCGCTGAAGAAAAGGGCAACCGGCAGGATTACTAGGGACATGGTGCGCCCCGGGGACTGCGCCCACGACTGTCCGACGAGTAATCACGGTCCCACGGCGCAGTCGGCCACCGTACGACCTCGAGGTGACGACTGTGGGAAGGCGTCTCGACAGTGGTCTCAACGCCGTGGACGGTCGAAACCAACTTGAGTTCGACACTATGAAGGTCACGGTTAATCACACGGGCACAGGACGAACCGACCCCTCCCTCCGGACAGTTACGACTGTTTACCCTTTGTCCACCCGTACCCCGGTCCCCTCCCGGACCCCCCGCCCAGTCCCTCCCGAGTCTTGTAACCTCTTCGGGAGGGTAGGCGCCCAGTGGGACAGGAGTGGTCGACCACGGAAACTTCCGAGACTCTTTGTTCCTACCCGGACCTGTCGGCTGTCGGGGGACCCAGGAGTTCAGGTCGTCCTCTCGAGTCCCTCCTCCACCTTCCCTTACCCGTCGTCTCCGTCCACCGGGTGGGGGTGTCCACTCCCACACCTTCCGAACGTCTTCGTAGGTGAGACACGACACCCTTCTCTACCTGAACCACACGTCGAGTTACCTACCTGTCAGACCGAGATTGAGACGTGGGGAGTTGGGACCCCAGAAACACCCCGGACTCTTCTTTGTAAGGTGGAGATGAGGTGGAGTGAAGTATGTGACTTCCTACCTCCCCTCTGCAAAATTTATTATAAGGAAAAAAAAAAAACATGACTAAAGAAAGAAACATAATAATAATAATAAAAATTGGGTACTCCTTGTCATATAAAAGTACCTGATGACTTAAGTAAGAGAGACCCTTATGGGTCCTAACTAAATGTTTTGGTAACCTTCAACAACACCCAAATCCGTGTCCGCCCAACCCTACTACTCGTTCACATGTTTTCCGAGTCCACGGGCCTTCCCGGGCCACTTAATGCACAGTCTCTTTGTGTCTGTAACGTTCTCTTTGACGTCACTCCGTCCCTATTCCCGTCTTCCGTCGGGTGGGTTCTAGGTGAAGGTTTCTACAAGCCCTCGGTAGAGTCGGGAACGTTCTCTTGAGCGTTTCCTGAGTGAGGAAGTTCCTCTGCAGGTCGACGGTGTCGTCGACGGGGCGGTCTCCCTGAAACTCTTTCTGAACTCTTTTAGAGGACTCTTTTTCTGACCTCTTTTAGAGGACCTCTGAGTGACCGTCTCAGAGTCATTCTTTGTGTGGTCGAGACCTGGTGTTATAGTTCACCTCCTCTTAGGGAGTTCCTACGTCTACTTTAGAAACTTAATCCATCCTCTTGCCAGTACGGGAACCCCCATGGTCGTTCGTGTTCACGACAAATACCTTAGTTGTGTATAAAGAATCTACGAAAGACCCACGACCCATAACTCAATCCACCATCTTCTAGACTCTTTTCTCTCTGTGTCCGAGACCAGAGTTTCTTGAGTACTCAGTCTTAGACCTGTAGAGACACCTGACTAGGGACCTGGGAGGACTCGGGGGTCGGTTATGGGTTCAACCTTCGAAGGAGAGTTATCGGAACCACTGTATCAGTAAAAGTCACAACATAAACTACCCTATTTCCGACTCCATCCACATGGGTCCTCCTGACGGAGAAAATCCTACCAGTCCCTCAGGTCTGGGGTATCCATGTCATCGACCTGAGTCGGAAGTTGACCCGAAGTACTCCCCGAGGGTCCCTCCACCTTTATGTCTTTAGAGTCGAAGGAGAGATTTCAAGACTGTCGGGTCGCCTTCGACCTCTGTATTTTGACCCGAAACTCTTATGAAAGGATACTTAACACTCCAGGTTTTTTCGTAGAGAATCCTGTGTGACCTTCTCCACCCTATAGACAAATGAATCTTCTGAGCCTCCTTATCTGTCGTAATTTCCATAAGAAAACCTTTCCTTCTCGACACGATTCTATGTAAGAACTTGTAGAGCTCTTCCGTTTCTCTTCTGTTCTCTGTCTTAGTGTTCACCGCCCCGCCCCCCCCCACCACCGACACAGACGCCCTGAAACCCCTGGTGACGACCAGGAAGTCACGGACCTCGTCGTCCAATTTTACCCCCTAAACCGTTCTCCGGTGACTTTGTAAACACATCGAGATCCACCGTAAAGACATCCTCTTTCACTCTACCCGAAAAACAGGACTTTTCTGGTTCCGTTGTGGACTTGGGAACGTTTGCCACACATGTCACTCCCGTCCATAGAGATGTTTCGACCATGTGGAAGAGGAACTTGAGGACCCTCGAGACTCACGTACTCCCCTCGGTCATTCTGTACGTTGTTCATGGTTGCCCACTTTACAATGAAGAGTGTAGGGTGTCGTTACCGTTCTCCATCGGAATCTTCAAAATGGAAGAGAGATAAGACCTGTCCCTGTCGACTGTGAAAGCGGAAGACTACATTACACGGTTCGTCTGTGTAAGACTCTTTCTGGGACGGCGGGGGAGGGGTGGTATTCTAGTGAGGGTCGAAGACATATAGACCTATGTATTCGGTGATAATATGTTGCCACCAATTGTGAAGAAATAAAACAAAGGTGTATTTTCCGTCACTTTCGACCCTGGAATACAATTCACTTTATTCACTCTCTCTCTTTCTGTTTATAGTATACTAGAGTGAATATACCCTTATATATATATATATATATATATATATATATATATATGATTTGGTTTTTTGTATCTATGCCTCTTGTCTTATTTCCAATGACCTCCCCTCCACCCTACCCCCGTCCATCACTTTACCCTCGTCCGCCAGTTGACATACCTCCACCTACCTTCGGTCGGAAAACCGCCACTCGAGTGACATCGTATATGTCTTCAGTTTTATATTATAAAATACGTACCTTGAATATGTTACAATATTTGGTTACAGTCGAATAACGTCCCTCGTGGTAGACTCAACACTATCTCCTATGATCCTCAAAAGTCTTTACACTTCTTGTTTGTCTAGTGAGTCCTCTCTTCTGTATCACTTCCGTAGTTCCAACGGGTGTCACGAACCGGGCCCAGGCGGGAGGCCTGCCTCCCGAAAGTCCCCACACTCATATTATTGTTACTGGAACTGACTCACTGGACGGGTGTGTCTCACCGTCGTCCCTACTGTCTCCGAGACAGACACCTCGGAAGCGAGCCCACGTCCCGTAGAAAGGAAGGTTCCTTGGGGGTAGAACAGGTGAACATACATTTTATTCGGCGTAAAACGTCTGTGAGTCATCCCACTCTACTTCGAGACCGGCGGTTCCCAGAGGTCGAAGTCAAACCAGAGTCGGTGGCGGGTTACTGTCGAGAGTAGAGGTTTATTAGTCAGTGGCTCTTTCGTCGTGGGGCACTCGGGGCTCCACTAATCAATGGTGCACCGTACAGAGAGCAGTCGAACTTAGACCCATCGATTAGGACTGGCCCCTAGACCCTTTTCGATGCGTAGATTTAATGAGACTAGGTGTCCATCTAAGACTAATAGGACGAGGAGAGGTAGAACTAGGTAGAAGACAAAGGTATCGTCGATTTTGGGGTCCTTTTACCTACGGAGACCGGTCCCGAGTCCATTTCAGAGGGCCCTTTTACTCCGCCGACCTACCGGCCCCACCCCCTTCCTACGATTGCATGTCGCCACGCTTGGAGTCGTCCTTCTTGCCTCTTCCACGGTTGCGTCACCCCTCTGTCTTCACTAACACTCCCCTTCTGTCTCTTTTCCTCTACTGTCACACCCTACTTTACCCTGCCTTCCCCTTGCACGTCCTCCGACACTCTCTGCCCTTTCGTCTCCTTTTCTCTCGTACTTTCCCGTCCTGTTTTTCTCCTCTGCATGCCTCCTCTTCCCTTCTTTCCCTTCTTTTCCTTTCCCCCTTTTTCTTGGGTCTTTTCCTGTTTCTCGACGTCCCGGTCTCCTCCCTACTCTTTTCTGTAGTTTGTCCTCAGTCTCCGCCTGAACGTCCTACCTCCCGGTCCACGAAGCACTATCTTCGTTTCAGGTACTACGACTCTACTACTTACGAGACGCCTAAGATTTCCGTGCCTGGCAGGGTCGCAGGTCACCGTGACCCCTGGACTGTAAAAGTCCCTACTTACCGCACGGGGAACTTGGTCTTTCAGACAGGTGGACCTAATGGAAGGGACCCTACACGGGGTTCTGGTGAAAAGTAGTGATCGCTAGAATCCATGTTACTTTGGAGGAGGTTCCAACACCCGGTACGGTGGACGTTCCAGTCAAGGTCAATTCTCTGACCGTCTTTACCTTCGTAGAGAGACTAAGGGAGCGAGTGTCACCTCCGGACTTCACGTCACCGATGTCTCTCAAGAGTCCCAAAGTCGATTTGTGTGACTTTTAGAGTGGGGAAGACACTGTTACAGGAATCCCGCTGAACAGTGGGGTTCGCTCCCTTAAACGATAGACCCCGGATACGTCAGAAGAAGTTGACTAACGTAATTTAGGGTCCCCATCACCTGGGACGCTACGGGACGGAAGAAGTCCTTACCTCCTGCGGACGGGGCCCCACCTGGTCTGTCAGGAGTCGAGGTCATCCTTCTGTCTATGGACCGGACCCGAGTGTCGAGTTTAAGAGACTGGTTGATGCCAGGACAACATTTTCCAGTGGGGGTATGGAAGTCATCCCCTGTTAGGCGGGACAGAAGTCTTGTGGGGTGTCCGTAGGACGAGAGTGTGTACCGTGGTGTCAGTTGGAGAGAGGGTCGGGTTGGGGGTGACGGGAAAGTGTCCCGACTCGGGTCCCGGTGGAGGCTATTTGAAGATCGAGTGGTTAGTGGTAGAGACCCAGCCGAAATCCCCCTGAGTCTGACATCGTGGTTTGTTTACTGGTGAGGAGGCCACTGAAATCGTAGAAGTAAAAATAACTTCATATCAACTACATGTTATCACCCAATCAAAGTCTACATGTTGTCTCACTAAGACAAAACGTATATATATTATACGTATATAGAGAGAGTTTAAGAAAAGGTAATATCCAATAATGTTCTATAATTCCAATTAAGGGACACGAAATGTCATCCGGGACCAACAAACAGATAAAGTGTTATCACCCATAGACGGGAAATCGTAGAATTTGGAAGCATTCGGTTGTTACGGATGTATATTTGTGTGTGTATGTACGTGTGTATGCATGTACTCACATAAAATCCGATCGGTCTATGTTCGTTACTTTAAATTCCTAAAAATAAGTCCAGAGTCGAGTCTACAGTGGTACAGTTTGTGGAAAGGACTGGTTTGGAGAACAGGAAGACAGTTGTATAGGACAAGATAAAAGGGTAGGAATAGCGGTGAATAATAATAATAATTATAGTGACCAATAAACATAGCACTCCTACACTCGAGTACTCTCGTCTCTGAACGGACAACACCGAATAGCGATATAGGGGTTCGTGAGTCAGCTGTAAATTCTTGTTTACTTTGGTACATTACGTGGAAGGTATTTTCGATCGAAATATTATATACTGCGGGTGCGAGTCAGGGAATTCAATGCAGACTGAGAAACACGGGGCTACCTGATATCGGGTGGTCCGAGGAGACAGGTACCCGAAGAGGTCCGTTCTTATGACCTCACCCACCGGTACGGGAGGAGGTCCCCTAGAAGGGCTAGGCCCCTAGCTTGGGAGCAGAGGCCGTAGAGGACGTGATGGCCACCTAAGAAGTGACGACTCGGTGGCCCCTTCAGGAATTATTTCCGTAGAGCGAAATCTGACAATTTCAAAGTCCAAGTCAGATACGTTCGTGTTTTGTTGTGAACCAGACCAGATGTTTTGTGGATCTAATCTGTTTCACTCAACACGTTAAATCAGTGTGTAATTCACTATAAACAATAGATCCTAATTAGTCTCCTCTTGCTGTGTTCCTGAGTACCGGACCTCTGGTCTATGAACCGTTACAACTTCGTCATGTCCGGACCTTTGCAAGGAAAATCCTTGCACCGGTAAGGTTCGAGAGTAGGTAGTAACACACAGACACAAAAGAGAGAGAATGGTGTCGGTCGACTTGTTACGGTGGTTGTGGCTTGACTCGTGAGATGGCAGGTTACACTTGTCTTTTCAGTGGGTCCTGTAGAGTGGTGGGAAAGTGGGTCTTTGTTCCCTCTAATGAGAGGGTCCCTAACGTAGTTAGGAGGTCACACTAAAGACCTGAGGATCTCCAATACGAGCAGAAGGTAACTCTTGTGGCTATAAGAGACACCTCGATGCTCATACGTCAATAGTCCGGTGGTTCTTACGCCCTAGGAACACTGGTCCGGTGGTCGTGGTATTGGAGGACGGTGTCGGTTGCTAAGAGGGTGAAGGCGCGTACTGTGCCACAGGGTTCGGCGAAGAGAATGGAAACCCCCTCTACACAGAGGTCCATTGGCACCCGAGACCAGATGGGCAACGATACGTCCACTCCGACTACAACAACGGAAGCAATTACCTCTATAGACTTCTCTAGAGGTGTTAAAACCCTCTATGACACCTCTACTTTGTCCATCTTCCTTTTAATTTTAAAACGACTCTATAAAGAAACAACAGAAGCTTCCCCTCACCCGTCTTATTGGGTCCCTGTCTTTGTGTCCCCGATGTCAGTTACTCCTCCTTGGTCTCCCTAGTGGAATGTGAACTCTCTTTGTAGAGTGGAACTGAAGTCGAAGATAAAGGAGGATAAATTTCCGTTGCAGCCTCTCGGACCCTTCCACCGAGTCTACCATTTCTTAGACGGACGTTACGTCTTCCGTGTCCAAGCTAGGGACCCAATCCTCTATGGGACTTCTTCCCTTACCGTTGGGTAAGACCACAAGAACGGACTTCTTAACGTACCTGTTTCCTCGAACCGTCCGGTATGAAGTACCCTAACGTTTCTCAACCTGTGTTGACTCGGTGTTTGTGAAAATGATACATAAAAGTATCATTTTTATGTTGTTTATAAATATCCTACCTTAATCTTGCCAACGAGTTTCCTTGGTGAAGGGGTTGATCGATGTACAAATATTGTTGGAGTTTTGGTCCGGTTATTGTGCACAGTAAAGTCCAGACGGTGGTAACCAAGACTGTGTGATCACGAAGTTCAAATCCACCGGAGAGACAGGTTAAGAGTATCCTCAGAAGTGTACTCAAAAGGAGGAAGTTAGTCGTGCGGAGACTCGGTGGGGGTTCACAGAAAGGTCTTGGGTACTAGGGGCTTCTGTGCTACAGTGGACCGGACGTCCTCTGGGGTCCGTTCGACTCATAGTGGGAATAAAGGGTCTACGTCGATTCTGGGGGTCGTGTTGTGAGTGTGTTTTTATTCTGATCAACCTTGAAAGACGCGAACAGAAAAGAGAAGACCTTGGTAAGTAGTGAGTGAGGACTAATACGACCTAAAAGAGGAGGTCTTTACCCCCACAGACGTCTATCGACAAGAACCGGTAAAAGGGAGGAAGAGGACTTTTGACTGAAGGGTAGGTAGAGATTCGGGGTGGGTTGGTCCTTACGTGTAATTGTTCGTAAGTGACCTGAAACAAAGGACTCGGAGTTCGGGAACGAAGACCAAAACTAGGGGATCGTGGAAAGAGGTTGACAGATCTGTGACCTTAGCAAGTTCCGGACCGACTCGGTCGTAGGGAAGGTCCTCCAGAAGGTCCGGTACGGGTTCCCGTGACGGAGAGGTAGGACCTCTGGTACATCGAAGGAGGTGTCATAATTTTATTCGACCGAATACATTGTACACAGTAAAAAAAGGGAACTGATATGTACTAGTATGTCCTTCTGTGACATATCCTCGGAACGAGTAGTAAAATAAAAGACGACAGAGGTTATGTCGTGGAACGTATTTCGATCGTGGTTAAGTAGTAAAAATCTGAATTTAGGTGTACCTCGAAGTCCATCTTCGTCACACTTCCTCCTACATCGGTCCCGATCCCTCACTGGGGTTGGAGATTCTAGACTTTGAAGATTCTGTATAGTAACACTAAATACCGACACAGTAATATTTTCGATTTGACTTTGAAGGTCTTCCCTTTCTTTGAACTACTCAATTACTGACTTGTGAACTAAACGACTGGTAGACTTCCTAGGGTTAAGGATTCGAGAGATTCAGTAAATTTAGACTACGTAAAATATGTGTCAAAATTGACCCTACATTAAGAACTTCGGGGTCGGGACTAGGACGGGGGTGAACCGTTAGCGTGTCGGAACGGACAAAGAGTCTCCTGTCCGACGACGTCTTACTGTCACGACCGGAACGTCTGTAGCGAAGTTGAGACGTCCATTCATTAAATAACTAGACATTTCGTGAGACTCTACGAGACGTTCCCTAATACAGTGCGGTTGCGGTGCGTTATTTTATTTTTTACTACCTGAAACACTTGTGTCCCACTAAATCCCAAACATCAACCTTCACACGAGTTTCATGTAAAATTCACCTTTAGTCCGACCCATTACTTAATGAGAACGAAACCTTCCCGAACGACCCTCAAGTAAAAGGACCGAAGAATGTACTCTCGATTAGACGATTAGTATGTGATCTCTTGTTACCTGTCAGGGGCTCACCTTCTCCTCCGTGAAACCCGGTCTCGACAGTCGTCTCACTCATATAGTTTACTCTGGTAGTGTGGAGTACGAACCTTCTTAGTAGATCTTAACAGAGGGAGGAGAGTGTTGACCTTGAGTAGGTTGAGTACGTCGACTTCAACCACTTTACGAGCGACCGGAAAGTTCGGACGGAGTCTCATCTCGAACTTCTACCGTCTAACGGGAGTCTACTTGAACTTTCCGTCTACTAAGTCCCGTCTCTCCACTCCACCAGACTGGTCTCCACGTTAGGGTTAATAGTCTTGGCTTGACCGTGTCACGGATTCTACGTTCCTCTAATGTTCATAGTAACAGGTCCACCGTTGAAGATTGTACGACAGTCATACATTTTCATTTGATTTAACTGTTCCTACGTGACACTATCACCGATTATGTACAAGTATTCTTCTAAAACCGGTTACCTATCCCGATGAATGTTAAAATAAAATAAAGGTACCTATGCAGGACGTAGAATGGAACCGATTAGTTCGTCCGACAATCTTTGTATGATTCTAACGTAACGAAAGTAAGTGTGTACACAAGTAAGTAAGTGGGTAGTTATAAAGGACTCATGAAGGTATACGGTCACAACACGAGTCGGGGTTCCTGTACTGTTATTTTTCTGTATCACGAACAGGAGTTCCTCAGGTGTCAGATCTCTACGTTTTTGGTCTTGTCTTTGTTTAGGGAAATTACATTATATTATTCCACCACTCCTTTACGTCTCTCTCTGTGGGATCGGTCAGACCTCTACCTACAGTACCTCCCGAGAAACCTATACTCTGTGGAGTCTGTTCAGGGTTCTCTATTCATTTGTAGTTAGTCAAGACTCCTCCTTTCCGTAAGGTCCGTTTCCTCCACTACAATATTTTTAGGATAATAATTCTGAAAACTACCGGTCCGTAGTAACAGTTACCTTCTTATCGATGACTTCCTCCTTCCCGGTTTTCAGTGAGTAGTTTGTAACTCATTCTTTGAAGGGACTACCAGATCACCAATTCTAAAACGGAAGGTTACGTCTCCCATACCCAAACTAGGGACGAGCCCCCACAATTCCAGGGTGTACGGAATACCGGTTTTTTAATTTTGTATTTTGTCTTCGTTATAACATTATTTGAGTTATTTCTGAAATTTTAACCAGGTGTAACTTTTTCTTTTTCGTAACTCACTTGTGGATGACGTATGTATTGACACCCAATCCACACATGTACTACACGTCTTTACGTGCAAAACACCTGGGAGGTACTGGAATGTTAGATAACCCCTTTTGACGGATATTTGTAAGTTCACAGAGTGTCCCAACACACACTGACCTGTGGTCGTCATGTCTGTAATTCAAGGCACTCAATCACACCCTCTTAGTGTCGGTCACTCCCATACCCTTGTCGAAGAGGACCCGGTGTCTCAGATCACAACCCTAGCTGTTACCTCTATGTTAGTTCTTCCACTTCCTTCACTTCGACGAAGTCCACCCTGTCCTCACGTGCCCGCGTCTACCCTTCCGTCCTTAGGTCCTACGTGCACTCCTACGTCTCCGTCACCTCTCGTCACCAGGTCTAGGACCTAGATGACGTGAGTCCGACCCGTCAGAACCGGGGTAGTGGAGTTGGAAGACACGAAGTGTGGAAGTACAGTACTTCGGTTTACGTACATGAAGTGTCCCAAGAAGAGTCCTGAATCCCCATTCAAACGTTTTACATGAATGTCTCCAAGGTTGGATACACTTCATACGTTATTCACTCAAAATCATAATCCACTCCTGAAGGGACCACCGAGTAGTCCTTTCTTAACGGACGTTCCGTCCTCTGTACTCATCTGTACCCAACCTAGGGACCCAGTCCTTCTAGGGGACCTCCTCCTTTACCGTTGGGTAAGGTCATAAGAACGGATCCTTTAGGGTACCTGTAACCTCGGACCGCCCCATGTCAGGTATCCCAGTGTTTCTCAACCTGTTCTGACTCGTACGTGTGTGTCGCGAACCGTTTATGCATACAGTGCAGTTGTGTTTTACTTACCATCTATTTAAATTGGGTGAGTTCCTAATTGGGTGAAGGACCTAAAATTAAGGTAGGGTATCCGTTACCGTTCGTAAACTTTAACAAATTTTCTCCTTTATGATATATATCCATATATCATTTATATATATGTATAATTATACGAAATTCGTTTTATTCGAACATTGTTCCACAGTCTCTCTCGTTTATGTGTCTTTAAGCTCAACTCTTTAGTTAAAGATGTTCACTAGAAGTTCCGGACCCAATTTGGTACTCGAGACATTCCCACCTTTCTTTTCCCACCCAAACTCTCGTCGCGGTTCCAGTTCGGCACCACGGACCCCTAAAGGGTCCACCTCCTAAGTCCTCGGACTTCAGACTGTACTTCCGACAAGACAAGTTGTCGTCGACATACCGAGTAAGTAAATGTAATGTACTCATTGAAGAAACCCCGTCTTGTAGTCAAACTAAGACATAATCTGTTCGAGGACCCCTACTGCTCCCTGGTCGTTTAACCGTCCTGACAGAAGAACCGTCGACCCTAGTGTGTTAGCTCCAGACCCCACTCAGACTCTAGACGTTTCTCAGGTACCTGGGAATTTTCTCCGGTAGTCGAATAAAGGTGTATCTACGCACACTGTAGAGACGATTGAAGACTCCAGACTTAGATCTTTTAGATAGGGATAGCTTGGTCTTGTTAACCCTTTACCAGTCCAATCCAAACCTTTCTTTCCACCTTTGGGGGAGTCGGTACGAGAAACCTAGCTCAAGGTGCAATTACATAATACAATTCCATATTAGACCGAGAATAACTTAAAATTAAGTTTACACATTTATTAATTTATTGTATTAATAATTTTGTCATAAGACCCCTTGACGGAGTGAGAAGTACATCGGAGGTGACGGGTCCACAATTCAAGATTATTAATACAGTAATTATTTATCGTTAACCGACAAAAATCGTGTGTCATCTATGGGATAATTTACGTTTAATTCTACGAAATAATCGGAAAGTGCCAGGACACCCCGACTCCTACACGTCTTCACGGAACCTGGTCCGAGGACTCCTGTGTACGTCTAGATTCGTAGGATCTACGACGGAAACGACGACTCCCGTACACGGGGGAGGAGTGTGGGTGGGGGACTGGGAGTGGAGGAGAGACGTCACTTCTAGACTCTACGGGTACCGTCGAGCCCTGACGAGAGTGTCGTTCCCAACGTAGTGTCGATTCCGGAACCCTGGACACAGAAATGTCTTAATTTTCCTGGGTAGACCTTATGGGGGCCGAAAGGACCACAGGTCTTTGTGGGTCCGGACACGGGTATTGGACCATATCCTTACAGGTCGGTGACCGAAGGGAAGGAGGGGTTTGTGGAGTCCAGTAAGAGACCAAGAAGTATCAAAGGAACGAGGGGTGAGAAGTGGACCGGTCCAGACAGAACGAGAAATTTAGAATCGAGGAGGTCCTTCGGAAGGAGGTAGTAGAAAGGACTACATCTTGTGGGGTGTGGTCTAATAACGTATACCAGACGAGAGGGTTCCTTTTATATTCGGGTTGACCAACAGAACAAGTGTGTTGTGCTGCGGTCTTGTCTCAAACACAAGTTGTACATCCAAAACTTACTTACTTACTTACTCACGAAACTGTTCCGGTATACCTTTATTGATTTGGAGGAGTTGTAGAGATTTATCGGGAACTTCCGAAAGTCTCATATATTATTAAAGTTACCAAGGACAAACAATTTAACAACAAAAGGTCATTGATTCAGTATAAGCTGAGAAACTTTGGGGTTCTTGACATCGAGTGGTGAGGAGACAGGTACCCTGAAGGATCTGTTCTTATGACCTCTCCCAACAGTAAAGGAGGAGGTCCCCCAGAAGGAATGGGTCCCTAGCTTGGATACAGAGGACGTAGAGGACGTAACTGTCCACCCAAGAAGTGGGACGTGTGGTGGACCCTTCGGGGTGAAATAGAATCGGGACGTAATTAGGGTGTTCATCTATAATAGAGGTTCGACTGGTTGATAGGACCAAATGGACCTTCAACCCGAAGGGACCACCGAGTCTGTCCTTTCTTAGACGGACGTTACGTCCTTTGAACCCAAGCTAGGGACCAAACCCTTCTGGGGGACCTCCTCCCGTACCGTTGGGTGTAGTCATAAGAAAGGACCTCTTAGGAATACCTGTCTCTTCGGAACACCCTATGTCAAGTACCCCAGCGTTTCTAGCCTGTCCTGACTCGCTTCGTGTGTACCACGTGTTCCGCTAAGGGTCTTGTGCCCTTAAAGTTCCGACTTTGGTCTTCTCAAGGTCCGTTAGCCTCTGCGGACCCAGTGGGAGCAACAAAGGAAGGGATGTAGAATGTCCACTTCCATGTAGAAGTAGACATTTCACATCCCTCAAATATTACGTCTTAAAATTTCACAAAAGAAAAATTACTCGTCTATCTACCCAATCTTTTTATTCTTTACGTACAACTTAGTACCTACCCGTGTGTTTTTATCTTAAGCTGGTAGAGTATATGCGTGACTCTGACACTTAAAGTCAATACGTAATCTTTAAAATATCCTTCACACTGAGGTAATAAAATAAAATAGAGTGTTCTTACAATACTCTACCGTGATAATACTAAGGCTAAATGTCTACTTCTTTGATTCCGAAACACTCGACAATCACTACACACGGTCCAATAGGTCTACCACTCTGTCTGACGTCGAATACAGACTAGGGTCTACCTAAGAGACGTGTGTCCATGACGTCACTCACCCACGGGACGGACCCCAGAACGACTGCGTGGGAGGGTACCGCCCGTGGACCGAAACGTCGAGGGACACTGGTGGACAGGTGTGTGTCGGGAACCAATAAGGATGTATCGTAGCCAGCGATAGTCCTCTCACCCACTCTCCAAAGTAGTCGTATGAAAACCTGAAAGGTCACAGACGTACTGTCACAGTAATAGAAGGGATAGGTAGTGACGGAGAAGGATTGGAAGGAAGAGCAAACGTAGCCGGAGCGGGACATGTGACCTGGGGTCTCGGCATCGAGGACCCTTCGCGAGTACGCTCCGTCCGACATTGACGGCGGAGAACGTTGGTCCCCAGGATCGACAGGGACATAGCACTGTCTCTTTACTAGGTAGTTTGGGTGACGACTCAGGTGACTCCCCGTAGGAGAACCGAATAAAACAGACTTTTCTGATCAGTCGGACAGAAAAGAAGCAAGGAAAAGGGAAGAAGGAAAAAAGGTCCTGTTTATAAACATATTATCCTTTACAGAAGTCCATAGCACCCTAGACACCCTAGAGGACTATCTTTCTTAGGAGTCGAAACGGGGTCTTTGGACTCATAATTCGGGTCCGACTGACAAAGATCGACATATTTGAGTACAGTTAGTAAATTGAGTGTCTAATAAAATTAATATACTTATGGATAGAACGGAAAAATTTCGTGTACGAGACACCTAGTCTATTTTGACACTCTTTAATATAAAAGTTGTGTTTCATGATAAGTTTACACTAAATAACTATAATGATTGTTACACATAGAGATCTCCGGGTCTACTCCGATTTATATCTGTAGTCCACGTCACACCCTCGTCTTCTTCCTGTGAAACAAATCTCCGACTCTACCCGAACTGGTGAGGGGTTCACCCACAAGTAGGGAAGAAGTCTTAATGATCACGAAAACTCCATTCGTCCCAGAATTCCACCTCTTCCGTTACCGTGGGGTGAGGTCAGGAGAACGGACCTTTTAGGGTACCTGTCTCCTCGGACACCCGACGTCAGGTACCCCAACGATTCTCAACCTGTACTGACTCGCTGAAGTGAAAGTGAAAAGTGAAAGTACGTAACCTCTTCCTTTACCGTTGGGTGAGGCTACAAGAACGGACCTCTTAGGGTTCCTGACCCCTCGGACCACCCGACGGCAGATACCTCAGCGTATCTCAGCCTGTGCTGACTTCACTGAATCGTCGTCGTCCCAGAATTCCACTCCTGTACCCTACGTCACCCACACCCCGCCCCCAAACGTTTTCCTGGGAGACGGAGGGGATGGGGACGGGGTCGTGACACGAACGAGAGAGGTGAGCGGTCTTCCCTCTCCAATCTAGGATCTATGAGTCTTAGGGTTTAATCTCAGACTTTTATGTCTCTCGAGGAACTGCTGTGTCGGAGCCCGCCCAACGATAAAGAAATGGGTCTTAGTAAAACAGTAAAGAATGTAGAATGAGAAAGAGTGAGGGGTACAATTTTGGGAAGAACAAACGCCCCCCCTTTTAAGTTCTTCGGACCCCTCTTTTCGATCACTAAATAGACCCTAATCAGTATTCGGTGACCAAGACTTCAAGCCTTACACAAGGAAAGTCCTAGGTGACTTTCCCCCTTCAAAGACGCTCGAGACTAGGACTGGACCAAAAGAGTACGGACTATCTCTGCACCCCTCCTCCCATTTGTGGTGCGCCCGGGGTGCGGTGCGAAAGAACGAAGACCCGTATAATCGCGTTTAACTTAAAGTGTCGTTGGATGGACGGTGGTAGTCACGTGACAATATAAACCGTTGTAGGTTCTTTAACGATTCTTACGAGAGAAGTAGTTAACAAATTTCACGCCTACATTCCCTTAGTAACGAGTAGTGCTATAGGTCTGTCCCGCTCACGAAAGGTCAAGATCACACTTTCGTGGAACGAAACCCAACTTCCGTGCACTGACCGAAGAACGAGGTGTGAGTCGAGAAATCCCTGGTCAAGTGCTTCCTTCCTCTCTGTCGTTCCTGTGGAACATTCGGTTTACGAAACAGTCCTCGAATTGTAAACGACACACACACGTGAGTCTGTGAGTCAGTGAGTAAGCACAGACTGAGAGATGCTGGAGGGACCTGACATCGGACGGTCCGAGGAGACAGGTACCCTAAGAGGTCCGTTCTTATGACCTAACGGTAAAGGAGGAGGTCCCTTAGAAGGGCTGGGTTCTTAACTTAAGGACAGAGGACTCAGAGGATATAATCGTCCACCTGAAAAAAAAAAAAAAAAAAAAATTGATAACTCGGTAGAACCTTAAAGGAATAGTGAACGACGAAGGAGAATTTAGGAGATCCCTTGGGTATGTGTAAGGGACGTAACATGTCATTTCTACGACTACGAGTCTCTCCACTAACGTCGATTGGGTTCCAGAAGTATGTCCCTCAGTCTGTCTGATGTCTAAGAGATAATCTCTCTTTAGTTGATTTCAAATATTTGTGACTCCAGGAGTTTTTACTTTTACTCCCATGTTGTTTTGCCGTAGTTCTCGGACTAAGTGTACGTACTAAAGTGCTCCTTTTAACCTTTCTCCTGAGGCTATAAAAGACATGTTAACTATTTATTACCCTGTGCCTTGTTGTCTAACCAAAGTTCATCCTTTTCCTCGTACCGTTCCGACATATAACAGTGGGACGAATAAATTGAATATACGTCTCATGTAATACTCTTTACGACCCGACCTACTTCGTGTTCGACCTTAGTTCTAACGGTCCTCTTTATAGTTATTGGAGTCTATACGTCTACTGTGGTGGGAATACCGTCTTTCACTTCTCCTTGATTCTTCGGAGAACTACTTTCACTTTCTCCTCTCACTTTTTCAACCGAATTTCGAGTTGTAAGTCTTTTGCTTCTAGTACCGTAGGCCAGGGTAGTGAAGTACCTTTTATCTACCCCTTGGTTACCTTTGTCACAGTCTGAAATAAAAAGACCCGAGGTTTTAGTGACGTCTACGACTGACGTCGGTACTTTAATTTTCTACGAATGAGGAACCTTCCTTACAATACTGGTTGGATCTGTCGTATAAGTTTTCGTCTCTGTAATGAAACGGTTGTTTCCAGGCAGATCAGTTCCGATACCAAAAAGGTCACCAGTACATACCTACACTCTCAACCTGACAATTCTTTCGACTCACGGTTTCTTAACTACGAAAACTTGACACCACAACCTCTTCTGAGAACTCTCAGGGAACCTGACGTTCCTCTAGGTTGGTCAGGTAGGATTTCCTCTAGTCAGGACCCACAAGCAACCTTCCTGACTACGAGTTCGACTTTGAGGTTATGAAACCGGTGGACTACATTTCTCAACTGAGTAAACTTTTCTGGGACTACGACCCTTTCTAACTCCCGTCCTTCTCTTCCCCTACTGTCTCCTACTGTACCGACCTATCGTAGTGGCTGAGTTACCTGTACCCAAACCCACCTGAGGCCCTCAACCACTACCTGTCCCTCCGGACCGCACGACGTCAAGTACCCCAGCGTTTCTCAGTCTGTGCTGACTCGCTGACTTAACTTGACTTGGGTACATAAAAGGATAAATTGCATTTTACGACTCCGACATTTGTTGATGATTGAGCGAGTTTCGGTCACTCGATCCTTCACCGTCTAGACTCTGGATTCGAGACGGATGTCCCGAAACCCTAGTCTACTTTATGTAGGGTATTGACTTTCGTGAATCACTTAACGATTAATATGGTGTCTACTTACGATGACACTAGTTAGTTGTATTATGTCTCAGGTTAGGTGAGGACTATTTGTCGTGATCCCAGACGACATTTTCGATTGGGTCTTCCCGACTCGTCCCGAAGGACTCGTTTGGATCTCGGTCGAAGGAGGTGTGGTGCGTCTGTGTCCCCGACCCCTCTACGTGGTGCTCAACAGAATAGGACGACCAGGGTCGTCGGTGTCGGAGCGGTGCAGGAGTCTCCGGAACGGGGGTCCGGAGAAGTTCGTCTAAAAAAAAAGACGGAACCGTAGACCGTTTCAGTTTCGACCACATTAGTTTAGCTACCGAAAAGGTCATCGGCACATACCTATACTCTCGACCTGGTATTTCTTTCGACTCACGGTTTCTTAACTACGAAAACTTGACACCACGAACCTCTTCTGAGAACTCTCAGGGAACCTACCGTTCCGCTGGGTTAGTCAGGTAGGATTTCCCTTAGTCAGGACTCACAAGTAACCTTCCTGACTACGACTTCGACTTCGAGGAAACCGGTGAACTACGTTTCTTGACTGAGTAACCTTTTCTGAGGCTACGACCCTTTCTAACTTCCACCCTCCTCTTCCCTCACCGTTTCCTACTCTACCAATCTATCATAGTGACTGAGTTACCTATACTTAAATTCGTTTGAGACCCTCTATCACTTCCTGTCGGACCTCCCGACTTCAGGTACCCCCGACGTTTCTCAACATGTGTTGACTCGCTGACTTGTTGTAGGAGACCATAGAAGGTCACCGAGAGCGAAAGGTTTCTTCCGTGTGTCGACTACGGGTACTTTGAGCTCCCCGGTCAATTCCTGTCGATGGGTTCATACCGATGGCAGAATAACATAGGATCTGGGGTAGGAGGTCTCTCTGAAAAACGTGTTCGGAGTCTCTAGACGTCTCTTTCCACTTTGTCGGGGGTGGACCGAGTCCTGTGTGTCGACCCAGGACGTCCGTCGGAACCGGAACCTACGTCCCTGGGAGATGGATGAAGTCAAAATACAGGAGTCGAGGCTACGAGGGTGACGTAAAAGTCGTCTCTAAGATAAAGAGGGGTAAGTCCTTCTACAAGTGATTGAGACGGGGACCTACAAGACTTACAAGAACGAAGACGAGTCTTTGTGTGGAACGTCTCTCTTGTCAGAAAGATGTTGGGAACCGCGCCGATAAGTGGTCTGGGGTGCTACTTGAAGTGGGAACCGATAGGACTCTCTTTTGTAATGCGTCTACACAGACATGCACAGTGGTACTAGAAGGTCTAAGGACCTTTACCAAGAAAAACAAGCCTGAGGGGAGAACGGGACTCTCGAAGGGTCCTCTCGTCCGAGGTTAGTAGGGAATGAGGGTCCGACGGAGTAGACCCAGTCTGCCCCTGGTTCCCCGTTTCGCCGTCCCGTCCCTACCTCCGGGACGGAGGGTCCCCGGGACGTGAGTTGAGACGCCTTGGGCCGTAGAGGTCCGACAGTTAGACGACTGACGGTCACCACGGTTCTAGCGAAGGTAAGAGTCGACGAAACTACCGCAGTAGTCGTAAAATTAAGATTAACGGATTTTCGTGACCATCAATGTGCGAGTTTGTGTTCGATATTGTGGTGCACGTCACCTCTTGACACGACTGCCGTCACTCTTTCACCGGCGCCTCAGGAGGGGTGGGGCGGACCTGACGGCATACCGGGTTTAAAAGGGTGTCTGAAGAGAGGAAGGGAGTTCGTGGACGTTCCAATTCAAGTCTCCTCGAGTCTCCCCTCAAAGACGGAGAGAGGTAGGTTCATGACTACGACGTCTGTAGTTTTGCCTTGACACTCACTATGGAGGGAGGGACACTGGTCGTAGAAACCCTTATTAATTCCACTTACCTTCCTTGTAGAGTAACAGACCGGAACTTAGGTCTCCGGGTCCCTCACCGGGGTGACGACACGTTTCATTGGACAGTCAACCAAAATTCGACTCAAAAACAAGGCTCCGAAATAACGGTGATTTAGGGAGTATTTCCAATGCCAGACTCTTGTCTAGTTCCACTTCGGAGAAGGGGAGATCCTGTTGTCCACCTCTACACGTCACCAGACAAACTTCGATGTTCAAGAGTCAAGACACTTAAGAGGACGCTTTATGGTCCCTAGGCCCCGGTTCCTCCCTCGCACCACCCTTTCTTTTTTTTCAAGATTGTTCTGAAGAACAATTATGTTTCGAACAGTTTGTGTAGTGGATCTTTGTGACTTACAGAAATAATCTAAGAAAATGGAGGGGGACTCTGCCCCCCCTGCGGTGGTCAACGAAGAACCACTTCGACAATAGTAGGTCTTAGATTAATTTCCGATGCTCCCTTCGACCCAGGGAGTGTGAGGCCTCTTGTTCTGCGTAATCGTTGGACTCAATTTTTTTTTATGGTTTCACTTGAAATATAGCTTTTCCCGTTCGACCTTTAAGTTGTTATTGAGAGAGAGAGGGAGTAGTCGAGTGTCGTCCACCTTCACCCGGGCAGTCCTACAGTCACTTTGAACTGTTCTCCGACAGACGAGGGACCGTGGTGAACCCTCCTCTCGAGAGGAGAGGACCACGTCTCTCCTCCCGCGGACTGGTGAACCTGTATGGTACCATACCAGAGGAACGGTCGGAGACGGGAGTGGGTATTCTCGACGCTCTCTGCTCACAAACTTATCGTGAACCGATAGACACGAGTAGTTTCTCGGAGTGGAAGAAGAAGGGTAGTCCAATAGGACCCCTAAGTTACTTCGGTTTGTGAACTGTCGGATCTTATTATAGTCCATATGTCACACACGATTTATTTACTGTCGTTCCACCGGACTAGAAATCAACAAGTTATCTGTTCAGGTGAACGATACAGGGTTTCTCTCCAGATCTAAGGAGTGGATTAGTAGGGTAGGATCAAGTACTGTGGTAGTAACAGAGGGGCAGTTCCTGTTTCTACATCGTTAACAGGTAGTACAACGGGAAACGAAGTTTGAGATGTAGGTGAATAATTCAAGGTATCTGAAACAGAGTTTTTATTGGGAGTAAGACGTAGCTACGGAAGAGAAGAGAAGAAAAAAAGGTGATAAATTTACCTATAAGGTCAAAGACGTAGTGTCCACCTGGTTAATTTTTGGTGTTGTACTTGGTCTGGTGGGGCACGACTTTTTGGAGAGTACCGTGGACTGACGAGAATCTTACTGCGAGTCTCAAGTGTAGTACAGAGCCTCTGAACTGTCTCGACGGGGGACCCCTTAAAACTGGAATCGTACTGGTAACGTCGAAGACAGGGGAGGGATTTGACAAGACAAGGGACTAGAGGTACACCTATGGATAGACAGTGAGTAAAGACAGAGTAAAGACAACATTGTATAGGACGTAAGAAGAACTCGTGTTACAGAGTTTCTCGAACGTCGGGGTAGGGTCAATAGACGAAATCAATAAAATACCAAGTATAAGTAAGAGACTTTGAGCGGTAAGTAAACAAATAACGATAAATAGAGAAGAGTAATTTGGGATTTGAAGCAAGTACGGGAGACGTAGAGCCAGTGGGTCCTGTCACGGGTTGTGTGTCATCCCCGAGCCATGTACGTACGACTTATGTGCTGGAAAGGACCAGTGTTAGTCGAAGGGGGAAGGAGTCGAGAGTGACAGGAAGTAACTTTTGTGAGGGTATACCTTCGGAGGATGTACCGACCACCCTGACATTCAACCACGTCGGTGATACCTTTTGTTATACCTCCACGGAGCATTTTGATTCTTGTCTCGACGGCATACTAGGTCGTTGGGGTGAGGACTCGTAGATAGACCTGTCTGATCATTTCACCTTCGACGAGTCAGGACAGACTGAGAAACACTGGGGTTCCTGACATCGGACGGTCCGAGGAGACAGGGACCTTAAGTGATCCGTCATTATGACCTCACCCGACGGTAAGGGAAGAGGTCCCCTATAAGGGGTGGGTCTCTAACTTGGGCCCAGGGGACGTGACGTCCGTCTGAGAAATATCAAACTCGGTGATATATAGTTTTGCTATTTACGTGGGGTCCCAAGTGCCGTCGTGATTAGTGTTATCGGTTCTGTACCTTTGTTGAATAGACAGGTAGTTGTCTACTTACCTATTTCTACGTCTTAATGTATATATGTATGTATGCTATCACATAATCAGTATGTCAGTATTTTTTATGTCTTCGTTACGGTAAACGTCGTTGTACCTACCTTGATCTCTAATAGTTTGATTCACTTCATTTAGTCTTCCTTTTCTGTTTATAGTGTCTTGTTGCGAATGTATACCTTAGATTTTATACTGAGTTTACTTGAATAGACACTTTGTCTTTGTCTGAGTGTCTGTGTCTCTTGTGTGAACACCAACGGTTCCTCCTCCCCTGCCCCCTCCCTACCTGACCCTCGAACTTTAATCATCTACTTTTGATACAATATCTCCTACCTATTTGTTGATTCAGAATGAAATATCGTGTCCCTTGATATACAAGGAAATAGGACGCTATTTGGTATTATCTTTTATTATATACACTTTGATTCAGTGATACGGCGTGTCGTCATTAATTGTGTAATTTGTAGTTGGTATACTTTGAGGTCGTGAAACCGATGGAGTACGCTTCTCGACTGAGTAACCTTTTGTGGGACTACGACCCTCCCTAACCCCCGTCCTCCTCTTCCCCTGCTGTCTCCTACTCTACCGACCTACGGTAGTCACTGGACTACCTGCACTCAAACTCACTTAAGGCCCTCAACCACTACCTGTTCCTCCGGACCGTACGACGCTAAGTACCCTATTGTTTCTCAGCCTGTGCTGACTCGTTGACTTTACTTGACTTGACTTGACTTGACTTATAGACTTACTTTATTGTAAAAGTTTTTAGTGAGGGTATTTTGTGGGATAAAACGTAACAGCCATATACCTGTCGTGTGGGAGTGAACTCGTGCACTGGGTGTTCCTGTCGAGGTCGTATAAACACATTAAAAAAGAGATCCGAAGTGAACACGTACGGGGTTGTTCCTCGTTCCCAGGAACGTCTGTTGGTTGCTAGCGACCGTCCAAAACAAATCGAAAGGACACGCTGAGAAACTGTGGGAAGAGACACCTTCCTCTTCTCGGGGTATTCGGTAACAAAGGAGACTACAGGAGTACAGAGTCTTCTGTGTCGGGTCGGTAAACGTAGTTAGGAAAGAGACCGAAGCATTGTCCGTCGTTTAAGGTTTTATCCTCTATGTCGGCGGGACGAGAGATTAGGTGTTGAGTCTCCACAAGCGCGTGTACATACACTGTACATACTGTACACACTGCCCATAGTGTGCACAACACAGACTGTACACACACTGTACATACAGACTTGACTTAGTCCGAATAGAAACGACCCCGAGGGACCATCATTTTCTGAATAAACGTCATTTTCAAAGGTACTTGTATGACAATGACGGTGTGCGTGAGGGTTTCGATGTGTGCACAGGACCCACACGCGTGTGTGGAGAGTCAACATGCAGTCTCCCGTCCCACCGACATAGAGGATAAACCCTTAAAAGACGGAAAATACTTCGGTCTCTTTCACAACTGCACCTACCGGTCCGAGACACAGAAGACGCCACAGTCCTGTAGTCTCCTTTATTACCGGATGCCCCGACAAGAGGAAGGTGTCTCTTCCCACACATGTTAGCGTGTCTTTTCGATTTGTTTTCGGACGGTGACCCGTTATGTAATTTTTATCCAGACACACGGACTTCTATTTAGTCATTGAGCTTATGAGGAGGGGACTCGACCCGTAGAAGTTCCCTGGTCCTGTCCACAGAGATTCGACTTCATAACCAAATTTTTCAGTCGGAAATTTAATGTAAACCCGATAAAGAAAGGACCGACCGACATAAAAAACATAGATAGATCTCCGAATTTTTCTGTGTGTCTTTTTATTTAGAGTCAAGGTAATTCGTGTGTGAGACCTGAACTTATAAACAAGAATAGAAACCGGGGAAAGAGGAAGACAAGGGGGCTGGTGAGAAGGGGGGTGGTAGTTTGTGTCCGGGGTCCTTTACAAATGCTAACGAGGCCTGTGACTATGGTTAGATTCAGGGACATTACTGACAATGTCCGACTAAAGAAAAGAAACAAATACTTCGAGATCACGAGTGTGGGGTCCTTGGGATCTGAGGACTATGTTTGAGTATATATGAATAAAGAGAACAGTTTTACCCCCCATTCCTTAATCAAGGGGAGATGTGACAGTCAGACCCTTGTTCCCAGTCGTCTCTGTCAGTTCCCACACTACGGTCCCCCAGGTCTACTCTAGTTGTCGTCAATTACGTGACCGGAGGTGCACCTTAGTCCGAGTCCGGGGACGACTCTACTTAGTTATAAATTATTAACACTCTATATCAATACACGTGTGTTCCCCAGAGGAAAGGTGGGAGTACCCCTTGGCAAACGTTGTTGAGTCGCGCAGTCGTAGAGTATTGCAGACCACGATCGAGGAGACCGTTAAGGATAAAAATAGTCGTCATGGTAGGCGAAGATTTTACGTATTGTTTCTATAATTCGATTAGGGGGTCTTCTCTAGACGGACCTGGTTTCACCCATCCGTGGCTGCACACAAGTATTTCCGTCCGCTACCTTAAAAGGAATGACCTCTGCCCCCGACCTTTCCACAAGACACCAGGTCCTCCCCTCCTTTGCTGAAACGAAGACTCTGATGAATAGTCACGTCACGTCTTAACCTTTCGTCCGGAGGACCAAGATCCCCGTAGTACCGCCACTCTCCCTTTCTTACGTCCGACGGCGGGAGGGTTGAGGAGGTAGGAGGTAGACGCATTGGGACTCGGGTAGGGAAAACGGGACAAAGTAGACAGAGTGACCGTTATCCCGTCCAAACCCGATCGGCCAAGGGTCGGAACCGTGAGGACTAAAACCCTCGCCTACGAGGAGACAACACGACCCCTGATAAGACAGGAAACGTCCTACAAATGGCCGTAGGAACCCGAAGTGGGTGATCTACGGTCATAGTAGAGAGAAAGAGGTGGACTTTAAGACCTGTTGGTGTCGACAGAGGTCTGTAGTAGTTTACAGGACCGTCCCCTTTGAGGGGGAGTGTGTGGTGTACGGGTGAGAATCTCTGAGGTCCGGTCGGTTGGGGATCCTTCAGAGGATTGAAAAGGAGACCGAGATGCAGAGAGTAAGGGAGAAACCTTTACAGGCACATCTCTCCACTCAATCCCCGTGTCTCGTGTCAACAAACCTTCGAAGAGGTCGTATGTGAGAAGAGAGCAGCGTGCTAACTCGAAACGAAAGTTTTGGGTCTGTAGGAAACAGGTGGCACTTGAAGTGGAGGGTCGGAAATCGCCGAGCACACGGTAGACTTACCGGTGTAAGGAACCGTTTAGGGGTGGTCTACGAAGAGTGAAGGACGTCGTCTCCGTCACTAGTACCGATGGTCGTGGAAGGACGAGGGTGCTGAAGGAAGGTCCCAGTCTCCATGGGTCTGTGGCGAGAGACAACGTCAAGTGGATACTGAGATGCTGACGGACCGAGGGAGAGCGCCGGGGGAGACGTCCAAGGGTCGTCATGTCCCCTCGTCGACGACTTACCGAGTAATGGGTCCCGTTCAGGCAGTCTCCTCGGAGGCGGACTCGTGACCTTACTTAGGAAGTTAACCTATCCTTACTTACGTAATTAGACCCCGCTAATCTCGGAAAATAGTCCGACGGATTTTATATGACGGAAAGGTTTCGAATGACTCGTCCGTAAAGTGGGACTTCTCTATACACTCCAACCCCCCCTCTGATACAACCATGTTTGATTTTGTCTTGTCGATTCTTTTTGTGCTTCATTCACCCCCTACGTTCTCTCGTCGGTCCCACGTACCTTGTATGAACTTCTGAATAATAGACAAAAAAAGGCCCCGTCGTCTCGGAATTTTTTTTTTTTTTAATGTGGTAGACTCGTTAAAGGAAGGGTGACTCTTACTTCTTTTCTCTTCGTTCTGAGACTCTTCCAGAGGTCTCTACACTCCCATCTCTTCGGTCTCCAACTGGTCGAGGCAAGGGTAGGACGTGTAGGAAGGGGCCACCCCTTCCAATCTGACTACCTACACCTGTCACCGGAAGTCCCTGTGTGCCACGAAGGGACCTACATCCTGGTTCGTTCTTCGAAAGAGGTGTGTGGTCGGTGGTGGTGCGGAGAGACTCTCCTCCTGCGTACGTCAGGTGCCGGTCAGTGTGGTCGAGAAACTGGGAGGGTACATTCCAGTGTTCCTCGGGACCGGTCCCGCGGGCTCTGTCGTCGTGACCTTGGTCCCGTCTTAGCGACCCCATCTTGGTGTCCTGAGGGTGTCGGTCACGTGGACCCCGGTTTCCTAACTATAGAACTTCTGATAACAGAAATAAATGTTTGATCTTTGATAGTTTCGACAGAACGGAATATCTCAAAAACACTCTGGGTTTGATCCGTTAAATTCACTTTTACAAAAGTATAGTTATTTCTTTTTTTATACTCCGTCTCGACCCTACGATACTGGGTTTCCAGTCCCACCCCACTCTCTCGCCCTCACCCGTCAGGGTGCGTCACTCGTGGACCTACTCCTCGTCCCAGAGGGGGACGCCAGCAGTACACCCAAGGAGCACCTCGGCACTGTGGCTTCGGCTTGGTTTCTGTCTTTCGGCGGACTCAATGGACTCTGAACTACCCCAAAGGGGCCTCTGCAGACCCGACTACCTTTGTCCGTTTGACTGTATAGACACATAGACGACGGGTAACCGACTAAGGACGCAGAGACCACGGAGACGTCAGGTTGGACAAGGCAGGGTGGGCGGGAGGGACACTATACATAAGGGGTGCCCGTCCTGCACGACTCTTGGAGTCAAACTCTTCTCTCGAACCCTTGTCAGGGTCCCAGATCGCACGACTGGTCCCGACGACGTCCCAGAGAAACAAAGACAGAGGTCCTGTAAACCTTAGATCACCCGAAGGGGTATCGGACCCCAACTGACTGAAGTTGGTAGGAGAATTGTAGATTCCGTGTTGGTGAATCTAAACCGAAGGAAGAAGGGGAAGAGAAATAAAGATCCCACCTTTTCTCTAATTATCGGTTCACACCGGTAATACACACTAATCCTCCTTAGTTCGGGTCACGTCGACAGACGAACATTCACGGTGCTGGGTGCTAAACGGACTCGTGTTTCGTCCCAGTCGCGACCTTTTAAGTTCGGCGTTATATTACACTTTCACTCCTGACGAAGACTCGGGGGGTTGGGAAAGGACGGGAGAGAACCCGAAAGAGGGTCGAGGGTCTCTTCGGTACGAGAACCTTTGACTTTAAGGTTGGGAGAAGGTACGGTCTCTCCGCCTCCGAGGTACCTACTGATCCTGGTGTGTGTGATTGGTCTATCAGAAGAAAATTATTGACTGTAAAATTTTTGATATATATGTCGTTTTAATCGATCCGGACCAGTAAACAAAACCTCATCTAATGTTGTCGGGTAAATACAACAATGACCCCTCCCTTCCTCTATTGATAAACACCACATTGTCTTAGTACTCGTTACCCTATTAACCTTTCGTCGTTAGTGATTAAACCCCATAGTAAAAAGTAATCTGGTCACGACCTTTTTTAGAAATGTACGTAATATTTGCGTTCCGATTAAAGTCTCTCTACGAGACTATCTACTTTTAGAGGAGAGAACTCCTTCTTTTCACTTTTCACTTGTAATTTCTCTTTTCGTTTTAGAAGTTGTAAAGGACGTCTTTTACGTACGTACGTACGCACAACCATCCAACCAACTATCCAGGCGTACACGTACCTGTGTATATGTGAAGACACATGTATAGACGTATTTCCGTGTGCACGACCCTTCCTCACTCGTCCCTCGTTGTCTCTCTCATGTGCTACAAGTTCGTACGTCACAGAAGGTTGTAAGTCGTGGATTCTCAAAAAAACAAAACAAAAGACAAAAACAGTTCTTTAAGAAGATAAAGATATCTTTACTTGTGTCTGCGTTCTAAAAAAATCTCCTTGACCCTCTTATTGTCTAGTCTACGGTAGTATTCTGACAGTGTTACATATTTGTCAAAGTCGTCTTCTTGGGCGACACGACTCCGTCTGAAGTCATTTTTAAGTTTAGTTGTCTTTAATTGTGGTTTTTTACTCGTCTTTCATCTTCCGGTCCATGTGTCAAAGAATCCTTACAGTGGAGACTTTAACGTTGCGTACTGGCCTACTACACTACCACATGTCACATCCAAGTGTCACTGTGTTATGTAATTATTGTGACACAATTGGAAGGACTTCTGGGTCATAGACATTGACTAAAGAAAAAATCGGTCTTTTTGTATATACATCAATTACTAAGTGACTTAAGTATGTCATCTTAATGTTTATGAGATTTAAGTTTTTTACGTCGTAACTACAAAATCCCTCGAACAAGAAGAGACCCGAAAGAAAAGTCCATGAGAGTCAGTTCTAGTTTGGTCCACCCTAGTTCCCGATGTGGTCGAAATGACGGTCCTGTCCTCCTAGGTCTCACGTCGTACGGACGTCCGTTTCCTTGAAGGACAAAGGAGGATGCACTTGTCTTTTTCTCGTCGAGAAGAGCTCGGTAGACCAGATGGAACGGCCATCAACAACCTTTCAGAATCTCCATTGTCTCTGGGTGGACGAACAATGACATCCTTGGGTCCGAGACATTCACGGAAGCTGTGTGTATTTTTCCTCCCAGGTTTCTCTTGTTCCTCTCTCTTATGATGAAACCTTGACCAGTTACTAGATCTCCAGTTGAGTCATAGTGAGAAAGAGGAGGTTCTCTCCTTTCATCTCTGTCCTCCCTGTTTAGGAAGAAGAGGTAGGGATCCTTCCTCTGTTTGTAAAAACACCTTAAAGGAGGAAAACCACTCACCTGTGTCCTATACTCCGTCTTTTTTGGTACCAATAGGGTTGTGAGTCAGGAAAGGTCTCTCCGAGAGTTTTTATTTTATAAACTACATGTCTTAGGAAGAGGATAAAATCAAATTGAAGTACGTATCCTCTACGACTCTAGTTTACTAAGAGGTGTCATGATTGTATGTATTGTAAGTAATTCGTCGAGTGTCCGTTCCCACGACAGTGGCGTCCTCGTGTTTTCTCACCCCCGTAGTCTAAGATCTCGTCACTACCAACGGGACACCGTCACCTCTTGAACTCCCACAAACGAGACTGATATCCTTTAGGTACGTTAAGAAAATCTAGGTACTATACTACCCCGACAGAGGCGATATCGTGTAAACAATTAATCTCTTACTAAATATTAAAGGTTCATGAACGATTTTAGGAAGTAAGAGCTTAGTCTGGTGCCTTCGTAAAATGTGGTCCTAAAAGGGTTGTGACCAGGGGTCTTGAATTATGAAGGTCCCTCGAGAAAGACCCATCACACCGTATAAGTTGTTTATCTTTCAGGTACGTAAACATATTTTAATAGGAAAAAGTTATTAATTTTTAGTATTCTTAATATAAGATTTGAGTCGACCAGAGAAAAAGAGAGAAGGTTAATCTATTAAATCAAAGTAGGTTATCATGAATGACAAAAGTTTATGTTATTTCTCTCACCGTCAATCGGACTAATCCCACACACTGAAATAAAACCGTCCTTCCCTTCGTTTAAAGATGTCGAAGAATTTAGGTCTCTTTGTGTGAACAGGACCAAGAAGGTTCCTTGTATCTCGAAAAAGTATGCCGTGGACACAAATATTTCCGTCACTATCGTCAAAGTCTTATGACATGATCCTTTACGTGTCAGAAACCGAGAAGGGGAATTACCAATGACGTTTGAACCGAGGTCTCAGGGTATGTCTACTACAGACGATCAGATGATTTCTTCATCTGATCTCAGATGGCTTTACTTTTAAGGAAGTCTTTTTCTCTCGTACAGAAGGGCTATAAGACAATTTCGCAATTATAGATCGTTCCACGTACCACGGTTCGTGGATGACCTTTGTTAATTTCGTCTCGACGTCCTTAGCTCCAGGAGTCTACGAGACGAACCGGTGAGGTGACGGTTCACAATCGGTCGCCCTGTGTCACGTGAGTTACCCTTGTTCAACGTCGTGGAGAAGGACCCGAGGAGACCCAGAAGTGTCTCCGGAGTGTCTACGCAAGTAATTATGTCCTCAACTTATCGGTAAGGGACCCATGGATGTCACACGGTCAAGGTGTTTTGTCTTCGTCTTTGCTTATTCTGTCCTTGTGAGTCCCTTTCCCGTGTCGTCGTCCGCATCTTAAACGACTGTCAGATACCTTGTTTGTGAGACATACAAGTGGTACAGTACTCGTACCTGGTTGACACTACCCGTGTGTCCCTCCTCCCGTCTCCCCCTTACGTATCGACGGTACACGAACCAGAAGGTCCCGACGTTTCCTCTCCCAATATATCCTCCGTCTTTGTCGGACACACACTTGTGATCTTCATTTTAAACATTTTACGACTCCCTACTCAACTAGGTAGAAGGAGACAGTATTGTACTCACTACTGTTCACCGTCTTCTGTCTTCATCTTTTATTAAGTCCCAGGGGAAAACGTCCTTAGAGATATAGAATGATTTCTCAAACCTCAAATAGAACATCCTTTACCCTCGGTGGTTTCCTAAGGTTCGTCCTGTTACCGTTTTAGCTTAAGAATGAAACCTTTCTCTTACGACTATCGTTATTTCTGACGTATACCTCTCTCATCATCAGTCTCCTTCAATGATCGTAAGGATGGTGGTAATAATAGTAGTAGTAGTTGAGTGGTGGTGGTGAGAAGTGAAAGTCGGAATGGACTGGACATCCCGTACTGATAACAAACATTCGTAAGTGTCACGAAATTGGTCTGACGGAGTTGGTCAGTAACGTCGTTAAGATCCACTGTTCATGATAATAATGGTAATAAGTTATATGTTGTGTCTCGTTCCACTCCCTTTCACGAATTCCAGTGGGTCGATCACTGACTGTCTTCATACTAGACATGTGTACCGTAGGTGTCGGAAATATGGTAAGTGGGGTAGGAACCAACTTTCGTAAATTTCAGGAGATCTTTACTGTATCCAACTAGATTTGTCTTTTTCGTCTCACCTTTACTCAAAGCCTGGTAAAACATTTATTTTAAAATTCCGAATCACTGAATTTGTTTGTTGTGGTTACTTCATCTACGTACGACATTTCCTTTCTGTATGAACCCAGAAGGGACCACCAGGTCGCCAATCCTGAGACACAAAGGTGTCTTCCTTCGTGTTCAATTTAGGGACCAACCCCTTGATTCTAGGGGGTACGAAGTACCATATCGGTCATTTATTTACTACTCGGAAAAAAGAAAATGTTTTATCAACGTCTACTAAGACTCGAAACAACTGGTTTACATACAACCACAGTAAACAACTCTACTCTTTATGGTCTCCCCAACTAAATAGAATGCCTTGTACGTCACACGTAAAGAGTAAGAAAGTTCGATAATGAACCTGAGACTTCGAAAAAGGATTTATAGTCTTTGGGATCTGTCGCACTCAGATCAGACTGTAGACCATTCTGGTTTCTCGACACGAGAAGGTGAGGTCATCGACCTCTTACCCGTGTAACGGACCGGAGACGTTCGATCCACTAGAAGAGTTCTTGAGACGGAGATATAACTCACTACTTTTCTCCGTCCCTGTCACACCTTCGGTAAGAACAACCCTACGGACCACGAGTTTCCACAGTATTCCTGGTGTCATCACGGTTCTTGTCGGGGATACAATCGGTACCACCGGCGTTACGGGACCTTTCTGAGGAGAACATAACACTAAAAAAAGGACGTATAGCTGGAGAAAGGGTAAAAAATTAGTCGGGAGACAGTTGAAGGACTCAAGATGTTGTGTCAACGTTAGTTAAAGAGAAGACAATTCAGTTTGACTCAGTTAAAGACAACTGACTCTGGTTCTTGGGTCGATCCATGTCTTCTATTATTCTTCTCAAACTTTATACAACTCAGGTTCAACAGAAGTTCTGTATGTCCAATTCTATAAGTGATCTGTCGAACATTAGTACACCCTTAAATCTCCACCCTTGTGAGACTACAGACGGGTGCAGTCCTAGAGGTCGAGTACGGTACCAACTATCGTAGTGGACCCCTTTGTGCTTCCCTTCTTCGAGTTTCAACTTTGGGTCTCCTTTCAGCCGTAAAAACTAAATACTCTTCCTAAATCCAATAATTTGTTTCCCCTGAATCTACCTCACCCAGTCTCGACCCACTTACAGTCCTCTCTCAACAAAGTACTTTTTACTCTTTTTTTCTGGTTTTTTCTCGCCACCGTTTCTGTAGTTAAAGTCGTCTTTCTTACGACGTTCCTACAAGACCCTCAACTACTATTCTTTAATGACCACAGGAATCTCCTTGTCAAATGGAATGAACCTCATTGAATAAGACTCTAGGAGTTTATTTTATTCATCAGAATTAAATATCGCAGTCTACTATTTGGTATAGGTATGTCACCTCCTGGTTTACATAGTGAAGAAAGGAGAGGGCGAGGAAGAAGAAGAAAGAGGGAGGAGGGAGAGGAAGAAGAAAAAAAGACTTTGAGAAAGGTCCTTTCCCCGGGTAGAAACGGGTCATGACCATCGTCGTCTTTTGCCACCTCTCTGTAGACTATTGTCTCGAAACGGTATAAGTTAAGTTATCGGTTGAACTTTCCTTTACTCGGGACTTAAAAGTGACCTTCCTGACTACGACTGCGACTTTGAGGTTATGAAACCGGTGGACTAGACTTGTCGACTGAGTAACCTTTTCTGGGACTACGACCCTTTCTAACTCCCGTCCTCTTCCCCCACTGTCTCCTACTCTACCAACCTACCGTAGTGGCTGAGTTACCTGTACTCAAACTCGTTTGGAGGCCCTCTGTAATTCCTGTCCCTTCCGGCCGCACGATGTCAGGTACCCCAGAACTTCTCAGTCTATTCTGAGACGATGACTTGTTGTTTCCTCTTGTCCCCTACCTCCACCACGACACTTGAGAATGAAACCACTACTATTTCCCCAGTCTAAATGTTCTTTAATCCTTGAGTCCAGGAAAACAAACATAGGTCGACGAGTCCTGTGTGAAATACCTTTTAATACTCTTCTAAAAAAAAAAAAGGAGGAGACCGGACCCTTTGGATCTCGAACGTAAGGACCTTAGGTCCCGTTTAGTCTTGATGAACAAATCCCCTTCGACAAGTCAATATATTTTAAAAATAGTAAACAGGAAAAGAAATTTCTAAAATTGTGTAAAAGTAGGTAAAAAGAACAAGGAAACTTCAACGGACGAAGTGAAGATCTGATTAGAGACGGAAATTATTATTAGGTAGTGACAAATCATCGAAAAAATTTTCGGTACAAACTGAATTGTACTGACAGTTGAAGAGAGACGGAGGGTTTACGGGAACGATTAGTAGAGGTTGTAGATGACCTATTAAAGTAGGAGGAATTCCTACAAGAATAAGAGAAAGTAGAAGTGTCCAATCCTTTATTAAATAATCTGACACTTATGTACTATGTTTCACTTACACTTCAAGGTATGACTTACTTAGTGGAAAGAGAGGTTTGGGTTAGTCAGAGGGAAAATATTATATAAGATTTTCGAGAATTTGCCCATAAGTACCCGGAAATTCTTCTAAATTCCTTCTCATAGTCTAAAAGGTTATTGAAAGACCTTCACGTACGCTTTATTATAAAGATAATAATGGTGAAGACTAAAGTCCACTTTTTAACTCTGTGTCTCTCCAATTCTGTGTACAGTACCAGGTTGTCAGGCTAAGATTGTATCGGTCAGTCGAGAGTCACGATTCGGTAGTACGATGTGATAAGGTATTAGTTCCTGAAAAGGGCAAAAGAAGTCAAAGGAATCAGAGGTATACTCAGTGACTTAGGGTACCCAGAAATGACCACTTTTTTCGTAAGTTCAGACATGATGGAAGGGGTAGTAGCGTCTTTTAATGGAATTAAGTTCGGTAGGAGTGACCAGGGGACTTTACTGATCTCATCTCCTACGGTCAAGACAGGTCTTGCAGAAAGTTTTATTGAAGGAATAGAAAAGTCTTTACGTTTAAAGGAACCGAATATTATAAAATTTCATAAGGGAAAAGTAAGTCCAATCGTCACACATATTAGGAATCGATTCACATAGTTCGTCCCTGGAAGTCCTGACCGTACTCATCGAAGTCGTTTGAATGCGAAATGACATTCCATGGGTCAATTCGTTAGTCCGTGAGAGAAAGTGTGTGTGGGTACCCGTAGTGTGTCAGTTTGTCCGAGTCAGAAACGGATGGGTGGTGTTAGAAAGTTCGTGACTGTAGTTATTTAACGTAATCCTAGAAACACGGTCAGCGGAGAGGGGTCTTAAAAGAGAACACGTAGGTAAGACCAAGGAACCTAACCGTCTCAGAGTTAGAAGTGTGTCGATTGACGTCAGTCGGGAAATGTAGATCTGGGTTAGATCTTCGGAGGGGACTGAGGAGGTGGAACTTGGTCCAGTTAGAACTGGGAAAAAAGACAAAGAGGTCGTAGAATGTTGTTAAGTAACGTAAGCTACAATTGTTTCCCACCTCGGAGGACTTTTGAGATGCTTCTTTCGTTAAGAGAAAAAGAGTAGTATGAGTCTGTTATGTCTCCCGGACCTTGTACCGTCCATGAGTTATTTACTTACCGTTTTATTTATTTTAGCCCTTATTTTTCACTTAAATCGAAGGAATTAATTACATTAACAAACTTAACTTATTGACTTTGTGGGTTCAAAAAGAAACGAAACTTAGGTAATTAGGTTGACTGTTCAATTTACAATTTAAGATTATTGAGTTTAAAAGGGTATTATAAATTTTTTGTAAAGACAAGAGTTATTTTTAGAACGGAGAGAATCTACCAGCTGTAGATGTGATTACTTCAAGAATAATGAAACTAAATTAAAAATTATAGGAGAAGGGGTAGTACAAAAGAACTACCTGTTTACTACTTGTTAGGAGGCAGTGTGACTTCAAAATTTTATTTGTTTACTAGGTATACATATTTTTCGTGCTCAGTAGTCACCGGGTCCCGTATTAATTTTGTTGTAATCTAATATGTCTTAAACACAATATGTATACAAATATGTACGATGTAATACATATATGTATATACATAGAAATGGTTCAATAAGTATTAATATAAGTATTAATAAATATAAGGTGTTAGAGGTGTTATTTAAACTCCGTAGAATGTTACTTGTGTGTTTTAATTTCTCGTTCCATTTGTGTGTCTCATTCCAGGTTCCTTTCGTTTTACGTATGGAGTTTTCCGTTAGTATTTACGGTCGTATGTAAGACTAATATTCGAAATTTAAAGAAAACCTATTTCCCGCTTTCCCTTACTACAAGTCAACATACTTACGAAACAATTCATCCTTCCTGTGTAACGTCGAAAAGGTCTAATTTTTTTTTTTTGTCTGTTACATGTAGTATAATTTCAAACGGGAGAAACAGGGGGGGTGGGGTTTGTTCAGGATTCGTATTAGGTGTACAAATAAGGACTCTGGAGTCCGTTCACTACGACAAGACTACTAGGTTTAGAGGAATCGATATTCTTCTGCCAAAGGGATGACTACTGTGCTTCACTTAAAATGTACTCTGGATCCACTGACGTCGGTACTTTGATTTTCTCCGAATGAGGAACCTTCTTTTCAATACTGGTTGGATCTGTCGTATCACTTTTTGTCTCTGTAATGAAACGGCTGATTCCAGGCAGATCAGTTCCGATACCAAATAGGTCACCAGTACATACCTACACTCTCAACCTGACACTTCTTCCGACTCACGACTTCTTAACTACGAAAACTTGACACCTCAACCTCTTCTGAGAACTCTCAGGGAACCTGACGTTCCTCTAGGTTGGTCAGGTATGACTTCCTCTAATCGGGACCCTAAAAAAAACTTCCTTACTACGATTTCGACTTTGAGGTCATGAAACCGGTGGACTACATTTCTCAACTGAGTGACTACATTTCTTTTCTGAGACTACAACCCTCCCTAACCCACGTCCTTCTCTTCCCCTGTTGTCTCCTACTCTACCGACCTACCGTAGTGACTGAGCGACCTGCACTCAGACTCACTTGAGGCCCTCAACCACTACCTGTCCCTCCGGACCGTACGACGCTAGGTACCCCAGCGTTTCTAAGCCTGTGCTGACTCACTGACTTTACTTGACTTGACTTGACTTGACTATAGTAGAATACAAGATATTTATAAAATTTAAGGCCGTAGTTATACCTATACACAAGAAAAAAATTACGAGATTGGTCTTGGAAAGTCAAGTCAAGTCAAGTCAAGTCAGCGAGTCAGCTTTGAAGTGAATAAAATTAACCTCATATCAACCAAACGTTACAACACAGTCAAAAACGATATTTCGTTTCACTAAGTCGATATACTCATACACGTAGGGGATAAAAGACTAAAGGAAGGATAAATCTAATGGTATCTCGTGACTTACTTCGAGGGACACGATACTTCGTCCAAGAGTAATCAATAGACAGAATAGGTATCATAGTCATCGCATATATACAGTTAAGGTTAGAGGGTTGAGTAGGGTGATGGGGCGGTTGTACCTATACAGGAGATATGAGGTCAGCTTACACTCAATGAGTCGGTTCCAAGACTTAATAAGGTAATAATCAAAAGTAAATAAGACAGTACACGTACTCTTCGTTATCTCAACGAGACCTTGTAAATATTAACTATTTATGACTTATTTCTTCGTTTGTCATAGGATCTCATTCTGACACAGAGATAAAAATTTTTCAAAAACTTGTCTACGGGTGTCGTTGACCCTTGACTGATCTCCAAATCGACCAATCCTATTCATATAATCAAGTGTTGGTAATTCCGTCTCTCGGATTAGAAGGGTCATAAAATGGGGTACCGGGTGACCCCGAAGTGACGAGAGTTGTTGTTCTAAAAGTAATCGAGACTCGTAAAACAATCAGACGAACCAAGTAACGAGTCCACACCTTGGTGACTTGAGTTAATATCGAGGAACGTATCTCAAAACTTCATGTCGTAATGATTCTTCAACGAACAATCCTTTTTAAGTTTACAGAAGACTTTACAAGACATAAAATAGACTGAACGACAATCCATAATAGGAATACAAATCGTTGTTTTACTATCATTCCTATTATTATATTCAGTAGGATAGGACAGGGAGTGAGGTGACACACCGTTGTATTCCAGTGTTATTACGTAATTGTGAGACCATGAGCGGTCGACCTTAACGATTTCGATACTTTAACTCAGTATGCCACCGGTGACCTAACCTTAAATGAAGGGGTTCCGGTCACCTTAGTCTTACTTTCCCCCAAAGAGAGGTACCAAGACTTTCCTTAATCAGAGGGTGTCCTAAACTATGACTTCTTCAAGTTTCCTTAGAGAATTCAACTTAACACGTACAAAGCATTACAGAGATTATTTAGTTAATGAAGAACCGTCGTTTTACAGTGTCGTAAAGGTTAAGACTATTAGTAGAGGTGAAAAGACTCGAAATCCGACAATATTGGGTGTGTTAGATCGCTCCTTACGTAGTTCCTCTTCCGACTCGTTGTTCCTTTGTTATCTGAAATCTGAGTATATGAACTGATCCTAAGTCTCTCGGAGTTAGGAAGGAGTGAGCGTCTTATGATTCCACATATAGCTATATTATGGTGTGCGGTTCGGATTACACACTCCTTCAGATGGGGAACCTCAGAATAAAGCTTTCAGAAAACTGTAAATATCTCTTTTTAGAAAGTTTATAAATAAACAATTTGTAGTGACATGTGTACTATAGAAAACAATGAATATATTAGATCAACATATGGGAAGTTTACTACTCTGTACTCACAGAAGAGGAGTACTAGAATGTTTTCCCTTTCTTTGACGGAAGTTGAATTTTCGTGAATTAGAGGATGTCTCTACTTTTGAGAAGGACTTTGATTAAAAAGATGTACACACAAGAAAAAATAGAAACTTCCTACTAAGATAGAGATATTGACTGGTTTTACGAGTTTTGGGTAGAAAATGTTTACGAAAGAAAAATAGTGGACGCACACAATCAACGGGTCAACACAGGTCGAGAAACGTTGGAGTACCTGACGTCGGGTGGTCTGTGGAGACAGGTACCCTAAGAAGTCCGTTCTTATGACCTCACCCAACAGTAAGGGAAGAGGTCCCCCAGAAGGGTTGGGTTTCTAGCTTGGACCCAGAGGACGTAACGTCTGTCTAAAAAATGGTAGACTCGGTAGTTCCTTCGGGATGGGAACACGTTTATCCGGGTGGATTCTACGTCTTGGACCGAGGGAGAGAGGGACCCACTCTTCGGTACACTCGAAGGACTCCTGTCTACTTACTTGTACGGAAGACGTATCGTGTATCTGAGTGAAAACGTGTGTCACCACACATTGACGTCTCTACTACACTTACACGAAACTAGTTACTTCAGGAAGGTACCTAAGTATGTTACTTGGAAAGAAATAACAGTTCGTATACAGTCCTGGTGTGACTTTTCACTAATATGTCTTTATTTGTTCTTTGGACGGACCGAGGACAATCCTCACTTTACTCCCGTTTCCTTCGTGGGTACTCTACTTATTAGGACCTTGTCACATTCCCTACGACTTCAGTATTATCCTTGTTTATAGAAACTTTCAATTTCCAGTCTCGGGTCGACGAACGAACTTTACCCTAACCACGTCTTCCCTTGAGAGTCTTCTACCTAAGAGGTTCTCTCGTCAATTAAAGTCAGAATCTCTTACCCGAACAAACAAAGTCCGACTCTTCCTTCAAAGTCTCTTAATTGGTGGATGGAGAGTGTTGGTGAGGGTTGTCAGTCAGAGACTTAGAGGCAGAGACCGTTTGACTTCTGTAATGAGAAGTAGACGGTATTTCTGATCCAACACCCTATAAGATTTAAAGATGTTTAAACTAACTGAAATGGTCTAAACTCCGGGATAACGAATGCTTCGTCCTGTCGTACTCCGTCCCAGACCTACATACACCCCCTTGGTCACCCGACTTTCTCGTCCCGACTCCCTGCACCGCTAGGGACGTCTCTCCTCTCTTTTGGGGCCCGACTCCCCTCCTCCTTTACACGGGAGGTGGAAGGGCTAGTGACTCTTGGTTCCGATAGGGGGTGGAAATTAATTTTTAGAATGTACATATATAAGACGTGATTTAGTAGGAGCTCATGGACTCGACCTGTGAAAGTAATGGGTGAAATAGACGTTTCGGCGTCGGAGGGTGTAGGGTCCTGACTTTCACCGTCTCAGGGAGACCGTACGACACCCGTTTCACGTCCAGGAATCAGGGGATCAAGTCTTGTCGGTGTAGTCTATTTGCACTTCAGGACAATGGGTCTTTATAGGTAGATTCCTGTTCTCTGCTAAACTAATAGCACTTAAGACGAGGTATAAGGAGGAGGACGGACTGTCAGTGGAGGGAGAGGTCTCATTGTTAGTAGACTTGTGTTCGTCTGCACTCCGAAAAGTTTTTCATTACTTGAGTGTCCGCCTCCTCGGTTCCGCTCGTACCAAATTTGCGCCCCGAGGTCGTTGGGTCTGTCCGGTAGTCAATATATCGGGACGGCAGCTCCTTCGTTTTTATTATAAAGTTTCTCAGTGACAGTCTTTCTCTTTCCTCTTTTACGGTATCTCTAGTGTGGCAAGACTCGTTCGTCAAAGTTTTCGTCTCTACTCACCTATTTAGGACGGTTCCACCGGGGAAGGTGGGTCTCCCCTCTTCTCCCTGTGTTACTGGTGGCAGGACGAGTCGAAGTAGGTTGTGTGAACTCAAGTTCTACAGTGAAAAGGTCGTAACAAAAGGCAATGGTGAACCCCCCCCCACACATCTTTTCGTGTAAGAAGTAAACAGTTGGGTAGAGGTTTGTAAAAACTCTCGAGTTACATTATATATTCATGTCCTAACTGATGAAACGTCGTAGTCAAGTGTAGGTACTACGTTAAAATAAGATAAACTGAATCCCTTACCTGGTGATAATGGAGGTAAATTGACTGGTGTTCTAGTTTCGGGTCTCTTCAAGTTGCTGAATAAGTTCCAGTCGGTAGACAAGTCACGGGTCGACTCCCAGATCTTTCGTCCTCCGGTATTTATTTGTAAAAAAACCGTTATTTCGTACTATAGACATTAGTTCCTCAACCATCAGATCATCGGTCACCTTCGGAGATAGAGTGTAGAGAGAGAGACAAGTTCCGCTAGATAATTCTCGACGACGACGACGATTCAACGAAGTCAGCACAGGCTGAGACACGTTGGGGTATCTGCCGTCGGGTGGTCCGAGGGGGTAGGGACCCTAAGAGGTCCGGTCTTGTGACCTCACCCAACGATAAAGGAAGAGGTTACGTACTTTCACTTTTCACTTTCACTTCAGCGAGTCAGCACAGGTTAAGAATCACTGGGGTACCTGACGTCGGATGGTCCGAGGAGGTAGGTACCATAAAAGGTCCGTTCTCATGACCTCATAATTCTCGATCCATCCCAGTTTACACCCGAAGGGTCCACCACGATTATCATTTCTTGGGTAGACGGTTACGTCCTCTGTATTCTTTGAGTCGAAGTCAGAGACCCAACCCTTCTAGGGGACCTCCTCCCGTGTTGTTAGGTCGGGTCATAAGAACGGACTTCTTAGGGCACCTGTCTCTTCGGACCGTCCCGGTGTTATGTGTCCAAGTGTCTCAACCTCTGCTGCCTTCTCTGAACCGTACGTACGTACGTCCAGTTTACATCCATCCCGGTTTGGTACCTATTCGGTAGTAGCTTGTTCTGTGTGAGAAACTGGTTTCGTAAGACCTTACAAAACCACTGACAACAACGACAAAGTACAAAAATTCTCTCTTCCTTACCTCTGTCAGGTTGTAAATTCTTTTTCCGAGTAGGGTAAATTCGACACGATGACAATTTCATTTACACAATGGAATCTCTTCCCGTCTCTCACCTTTCTGGTCGTCGAGACTTCGGTCTCCCGAAGAGAGAAATCAAAGGCCCGTGGTCAGTGTAAGTAACTCTGAGTGAAAGAAGCGAATACAGTTGATGTTTAACCACGAACGGTACCCGTGAACGGTAGATGGAGATGTTCCTAATTTAGTCCACGACGCCATCAACGACTGAAACTTGTTGGAGACCTTCCTCGAGTCCCACCTCTCGTCTTTAGTCCGTGAGACACGAATCCCTTCTTGACCATCTTGTCCTGAAGTCTATCAATCTATAAAAGTCCTCGGGTTAAGAACACAGAGAAGGATAGATCTTTTCGTAATTTTAGGAAGTATCACTACTCACACGGAGTACTGGACTTCTTTCGAAGACGTTTTTTATACACGAACTAATGTGTGTGAGGGGGAAGTGGTTTTAGTGTATACGGTTGAGAGGGAGGATGGAGAAACCTCGTCAAAGTTAAAGAGTCGCGATAGACTTTACGACGGAGGATTCGATCTCAGGAGTAAAACGGGGGTTATTTTGAATTGAGTTTTAAGAGTGTAACATGTAAAAAAAATCAGTCGTGAATCTTTTACCTTAACTATTGTGAACGGGATGAAGTATTCGACGACCATTATCACCCGTACCTTTGGCGAAATATTTCAGTGTACGTATGTTGATAATGTGTACAGAATTCTCAAACTCTTTGGAGGAGGTTCCAAGGGTCTCAGGAGAGTACCTCTGCTCCTTTACCGATCGGGTGATGTCTGTAGGTCACCTTAGTGGATTTTGTCGTCCCCATGGTCGTCGTTGGTATGACGTCCAAGAGTGATCACATTTTACGGTACCAAATTTTTGTGTTGCTTTTGTGTGTTTCTATCAATTTTCCTATCTTAACCCTCGTCTGTCTGTCTGTACGGGTAGGGGTGGAGGACCCGTGTGTACTTGTCAGTATTTTGTTTAAGGAATTGGAGATCTCAGGACTAAGGAACCAGTATTTTACCGTTACTGTCTCTCTAAAGTGAGTTTCGAAGATAACGTCCTCGAAGGGACCCCAGAGTCTACCATTTCTTAGACGGTCGTTACACCCTCTGGACCCAAACTAGGGATGCAGTCCTTCTAGGAGACCTTTTCCCTTACCGTTGGGTGAGACCATAAGAACGGACCTCCTAAGGTACCTGTCTCCTCGGACCTCCCGATGTCAGGTACCCCCGTTTTCCTAGTCTGTGTTGACTCGTTGACTGTGAAAGTATATATGAAGATAACTTCTAAGTTGATTTTTACCCGGATATCCTCTACTGTGTTATCAACCTTTTGTGCACCTCGTTAATAGTATTAAGAGACATCCTAATGTCCAACAGAGCGAGAAACGTGTACAAGATACATTCCAGTCCACGTACCTGTACCTCAATACGGGGGAGAAGATCTACTGGACCTTATACAAATCTGTGTCTCTCGATGTCCTACGTGTACTCAACGTACTGAAAAATATGATCAGGAAACCATAATGTTAACTAGAACGGACCAAAGGAGGATGTAACTAGAGAAGTCTTACGAGAACTGTGTTTACGTTAAAAGACGCCGGTCGTTAGTTTAAAGCGGTTAGTTTGTGCCGGTTTCGCTAGCTTTGTTTCCCGTCTTCAACACGATAAAGGTCGTGTTTACTAGTCAAGGGCTCAAAGACTATCGTAACTTACCTTTTTAGTTTTATTAACCTCCGTACTTATCGGGTTTCGGGAACCCGGGGGTCGGGTAAACGTTATAAGGACACACTGGACCTCGGAAGACACTACGTGTTCACCCCTTGCGTGTAGAACACGCACGACACCTCTGAACCCTCAACTGACTGCAGAGGTTATGACACCGACAACAAGTTAGTGATTCAACACAGGGTGACAAACACTGAGGTACGCAATAACCGTAAATTCATCTAAAATTACCAGAGCAAGGAGATATTCCGGTTTAGTAAAAACATAGTGGTTGAATCCTACTAAAGATCAGTGACTTACTTAAAGGGGTTCAGCAAAAAACACGTCTTCGGAACACGAGAGACTTGTGTGAACCACTGACACAGAGTCGTGTCACGAGTCTTTCCCTCAGTTTGTTTACTCTTCTTGGTCCTCCTTCGTCTGTGCCAAGTACGTTTCGCGGGTACAAAAGAAAAATTACAAATAAATAAATAAACCGACACGGTCCAGAATCGCCACCGTACACCCTAGAAGTCGACGCCGTACACTTGAGTTGCACCCTAGATCCCTACCTAGTCCCCGTGGACGTAACCCTTGTGTCTCGGAATCGGTGACCTGGTGGTCCCTTCAGGGGTGGGAACCAAAAATTGTACGTCTGCAATGTTTCGTAGAGAAATACTTTCGACGGTTAACGATTGCGAAATACTTATAGTTATAACGTTGTCGTCTTGGGACTGATCTGTGTGCACGTGGACGACCTACGATTCAATGAAGTCAGCACAGGCTGAGGAACTCTTAGATACCTGACATCGGGTGGTCCGAAGAGACAGGTCCCCTACAGGACCCGTTCTTATAATTCCATCCGACGGTAAAGGAAGAGGTCCTCTAGAAGGACTGGGTCTCTAGTTTGGGACCAGAGAACACAGAGGTCGTAACCGTCCGTCTGAGAAATGGTGACGTAGTGTTCCCTTAAGGATTTCTGTGATCTTAGATAGTGTCTTACTTACTACTCCTTAATCTCTAAGTAAGTTGTTCGGTGTAAATGACTCCTGTTATACACTGTAAAACCGTTCACTGAGCTCGGGGTTTCTCGATGCAAAAAACCCACTTATCTATTAATCCTATATTACTCCAGTCATGTTCCTCTCTGGGTACGTTACGAACTTGTTAGACTAATCCCCTCTTCTCCTGTGAATTTCTTGTGCTGTCCGTAACGGTTTATAACAGTAAAGGTCGTACTCCAGTCCTGGTGTATACCGACTGACAGGATGAGGATCGTGAGTTGTATCACGGAGTTTTGTGTTTATAATTTATAAACAGTTTGACTTAACATTTTTTTTTTTTTAAGTTACGAAGGAGTATAATAGGTGTAGTGCTATGTGACTACTCACCAACATGAGTCCGGTAATATTTACTCTTTAGGCCCTGAGTCTCTCTAATTCACAAGCTAACTTTGTATGTGTTGACGATTACAAGTCGGTGAGACTAGATATTGAACACCTTTAAATGTGTCATCATTCTAAGTTTGAAATATAGAGAACTAAGTTTCAGTTTGTAAAAAATAATAACATTTCTTTAGTTGAATGAGATACGTTAAACTCCTCTTTTTTGTTCTGTCTAAAATCTCCCTCCGTGTCAAAAATCCTTTAGTTAGGACTTATAAGTAACCTTCCTGACTTCGACTTCGACTTCGAGGTTACGAGACCGGTGGACTACGCTTCTCGACTGAGTAACCTTTTCTGAGACTACGACTCTTTCTGACTCCCGTCTTTCTCTTCCCCTACTGTCCCCTACTCTACCAACCTACCGTAGTGACTGAGTACCTGTATTCAAAGTCGTTCGAGACCCTCTACCACTTCCTACTCCTTCGGACCGTACGAAGTCGGGTACCCCAACGTTTTCTCTACTGAATCCCCGACTTTTTGTTGTCTCTATCTCTACCCTACTCGACTTCAGACCCGTCCTCTACCAGTGTCGAGAGACGTTTGGAGGTCTCTCTGTGACGGTACGAGATAAGGACGGTCCCTCTGAGGTAGTTATAAATGAGGATCGAAAAGAGGATAAACAGGCAGTCCCGACTTCTGTTTCCGTTCCACGAGGAGGACGAAGATCAGAGGTCTGGGACCGGTTACCGTCAAGGTCCTCCGATAAGAGTCCTACCCCTGGACTTGAACCTCTAGCGGGATCGATTGTGTCGACAGACCTCTACAGATGTAGGGGGTCTTTCTCAAAATATTATACACACTACCGAGGTCGGATGTTACCTGACTACAGCAACTGGTGAGTCGGTGACCGGGAGTCCTTCTTCTCTCCCCTTCTACTTTATTCTTACTTGGTCTCCAAGTTTTATTCATTTTTCGGTTTCCTGACACACTAATCTTGCCTACTGAGTTTAAGATCCTTATTGTCTCTGATTTTATTTTCCTCCACCTACCTATTACCTAGTCTATTACAGACTCCTCTGTAGACACTACAGACTAAGATTTTAGTCAAGTCATGTGGTAAACGGACGAGGAACCAAGACCACCACACTGAGGTTTTCCGGAAGGACCATGTTCGTGCACGTAGGGTCGTCCCGGGTCGAAGACCCAGACGTGGTTCACTCCGAGACGGAATGTATTCGAGTCAGAAAAAACATGACGGGGTCCTCCACCCGATGAGAGTTCGGACCCGAGAAGGGGGAAGAAAGTCCTTCTAAAGAGCGTCCGGAACCCAACTGAATTTCTAAGGGGTCCTCTAGACCGGACTTTTAGTCAAGGTTTTCGGTTTTTTTTTTTTTTTTTACTCCTCACGGTCTAATTTCATAGTCGGGTCTTAAATACGAGATCTGAATTCCAAATTATTACGTTGTCTTTTAGTTATAAATTATTTCGTTTACTACCTCTTTTTGTGACGGGCCCTCTACTCCGACGACGCGACAAAAGTTTGCAGAGTCAGGGTCTCCTCCAACCCAACCGTCTTACCTAGCCACTGCTCCAACTGTTCTCTCAGACCGTACGTCTGTTAGCGTCCAGGGTAACTAAGGATAAGACAATAGAGACTCGCTCAACCGGTAAAAGTAATTTCCTGATCGTCTCTTACTGTTACTCTTACTCTACTCTGTGAGTTGTCTGTCGTCGGATCCTGAGAGGACTAGGTCCATTCTTCCGGAGGATTTGAGTCAGATAAACCTCTTTACCCTCCAAACATGGAGAAATCTATTTGAGGTCTCTCCCCTGTTTTCTGTTTAGTGAGGTCGGTTTGAGTACCATGGCACTTCTTACCCCATCCTACAGGAACGAATCGTGTTCGTCACAACACTTGGTCACCGAACGTGAATCATCCCGATGTTTGACGGTCACTCACTAAGGACGTAGAACTCTTCTGACCCGACTCTTTACGTCAAAGAACCCATGAGAGACGAATGATTCCTGACCCTCCTTTCAAATTGGCTTGATCTGTCCAGAGATCCGAGGGAGGAAACATCGTTTACCAGTCAATCAGTAAAAAGTAACCTTTAATAAGAAGGGAAAACCCCCTCTTTGTCCGAAGTAGGACAGATACAGAGTACCTGGATCTATAGACCCAGTATCGAGTAAAGTATAAGAATAAACCGATCTTCCTTTATATCGACAACCTATCGGTTGTTGGAAACACACCACTCCTTTCTTCCGGGACGTGTAGGTGGGACTTGTTTGGGACGCACAACGGACGATGACTTTGGTACGTACCGGCGGTACACATTACGTTATTTAAGAAAGCTCAATGACACAGAAGGTAAGTAGATCCCGAGGGTCACATCGACCCTTCTTCATGTCTGTAGCTTTCGGTTATACAACGAGTATTGTACTCTTCGGAGTCCGTTCCACGCACGGTCGGCGACGGACTTATCCTTACTTGAGTAAACGTTACCCGTCTAACCGATGAACAAGCAAGAGATTTTTGTGTCTCATCTCTATCGCGTCACATAACGAGAACCAATTAATCCTTTGAAGAAGTCTTTAGGATTTCCGTTGACATTTAATCCTCCTTTTATAACCGAACTCTACCTCTGTTCAGTTCTACTTTCCTCCTTTCCTCCACCCTTGGTTTTTGGTCTCTTCACTGATGGTTCCAACTAGAACGAGTAGGAACAGAATTATGTGCGACCGGTGTCTCCACCCTATATGAAAGTGGATTTCGGGAAACTCGGGGGTCAAAAGGGACAAAAAACGACGAGAGAGGACAAACACCCTTAAAACGAGCCACTCAAAAAATTCTTAAAAAAAAAGAAAATTTAATTACTTACTTAATACAAACCGACACAGTCTAGAATCAACCCTGTGTACCCGAATCGAAAGGTAAGTCGCCCACCCTAGAATCTAGGGGTCGGTCCCTAGTTTGAGCACAGGGGACGTAACCTTCCATCTGAGAATTGGTGACTTGGTGGTCCCTTCAAGGGTAACTGTTTAAAAACAACTTACTTATTTACTCGTTTTACGTAACTTTTATTACCCTTTTCCTTGTACGGTGTATTCCTCAACTCTCTCACTTCCAGATTAGGTAACCATACCAAACTCTCTACAGGTCCCTTTTTGGGGTCGTGTCGGTACTCAAATAGGACACTTAAGGAGTAGTACAGTGTCTATAAGATATTTATGTTCTGTTACCAGGAGGGTGTACAGAAGGACTATTTCCGGAGACTCTGACACTCCGTCGTCCGTCAAGGTCTTTCTTCGGAATTACGATTTTTACTACCAGTTATTGTGGCTGAGAGTGGAAGAAGGAGACCAAACCCGAAGAGAAGGAAAACTCTGACTGTGTATAATACAGACGAATAGAGAAGTCTAAATCTCAAGACTTTAAGACCCAAGGTTTAATCACAGTACTAATTAAGGATAGATCGGAATCTCATAGGACCTTCTCTAAGAACGACGTCGGGTTATTGATTGTTCCAGAATAAATCGTACCACCCGGTTCTCCGAACTTAGTGACGTTTTAACTGTAATATCCAGATCGTTTACCCTGAACCATGAAGTCACGAAGTTTTTCCAAATTTTTTTTTTTTTTTTGATCCAGTACGAGAGGTCTTATGTAATGTCCCTTGTGACCGACTCCCCAAGAGACTAGTTGGGACCGTCCCTCGAGATCTTCTTTTAGATCCAGGTCTAAGGTTGTTTGTCCTCTCTCGTCGTTCTCTGTCCGTCCTCAACCCGGTATTTCCCGAAATCCCCTTTCAATAGTTGTGTCCCTCATTAGTTATGTAGTTGGTTGATCGAGTCCCCGACGATAGTCTCGTCGATATTATTATTAAAATAAATATTTTAAGATCGAAGAGGACTCTACGGGTCCCGTGACATGTTGTCGTGATTTATTTAATTTAATTTCGTACTTTATAATACTTTTAAGTTACTTTAGTTGTAATACCTCTTTTGTCCCTTTGAGGGTTTATATTTTCTTTTTTCCTGAGAAGAGACGTCCATCGTCGTAAATCGTTCTCCTACTAAAACTCTTTCATGGAGTTTTCAAGTCGGACGGCTGTTCCCCCATTTGGTGGGACCCGTTGGTGGGAAAGTTGTCGTCCATTCCCAAGTTCGGGGTAGAAGGTACACCTTCGAAATCCTAGAGATCGTTCTAAAATTGGGGAAATTCGAAGTCGCAGGAGTAGACGTTTCACATCCATGGTATAAGAATGGATGGCGGATCCTAACAACACTCTATCTATCTTTCTATCTATCTATTATCTGTCTATATATATATATATATATATATATATATATATATATATATCCGGTACGATACGTCGTATCCCCTGGAATCAAGAGAATGGTCTCTAGTTTGGACGTGGGGGACGTTACCTTCGGCCCTCACAATTAACGACTTGGTGGTCCCTTCATGGACGTCACTCTAAATTACTGTAAAACAATTCATGATTCGGACCATGGGTACTAGATCATTTTTGGGTTATTTACAAAAGATAATAATAGCGAACACCCGAAGGGTCCACCGAGTCACCATCTCTTAGACAGACATTACGTCCTCTGGACCCAAGTAAAGGGACTCGACCTTTCTAGGGGACCTCCTCCTTTACAGTTGGGTGAGGTCATAAGAACGGATCTCTTAGGGTACCTGTCTCCTCGGATCGTCCGATAGTAGGTGCCCCAACGTTTCTCAGATGTGTTGACTTGTACGTACGTACGATGAAGGATCCTCTAGTGACGACGCTGACGACCTGTCTCCTACGTATCACCTCCTGTGTATATCATGTGACTAATCCATTGGCTAATCCATTTTACTCTATGTTAGGACTTGGTACTGTCACTGTCATTTCTACCCGGTTATACTTGTTCCCCATGGATATCCTAGTCCACTGACTTAATCCCCAAGACGTCCTTTCTTTTGTTTTAATCTGTCGTACAATTTTTCGTCTCCGTAGTGAACCGACTGTTTCCAGACGTTTCAGTTTCGATACCAAAAAGGTCATCAGTACATACTTACACTCTCAACCTGGTATTTCTTCCGACTCTCGACTTCTTGACTACGAAAACTTGACACCACGACCTCTTCTGAGAACTCTGAGAACTTGACGTTCCTCTAGTTTGGTCAGTTAGGATTTCCTTTAATTGGGACTTGTAAGCAACCTTCCTGACTACGACTTCGACTTCGAGGTTATGTGACCTGTGGACTACCCTTCTCGACTGAGTAATCTTTTATGGGACTCCACCCTTTTCTGACTCCCGTCCCTCTCTTCCTCCACAGTCTCCTACCCTACCAACCTACCGTAGTGGTTAAGTGCCTGTACTCAAAATCATTTGAGACCCTCTAACACTTCTTGTCCCTTCGGACCGCACGACGTTAAGTACCCCAGTGTTTCTCTACCTGTGCTGACTCACTGACTTGTTCTTGTTAAACATGATAATCTTGTCACCAAGAGTTACGTCCACTTTATATATTCCTGGGCCCCACAAAATTCTATCTTCATCCGGTACTGGCATAGAGGTCATGTGACTCAGTCTTAGGGATCAGCCCCTCCTCTAGAAGTTCTGACCACAACAACCTATTGCGAACTTCATTTTTACTACATGTTGTCGTGCGTCCTAGTGACCGATCCACCGGAAGTTCCACAAAAGTCGAGACGTTACCAAACTCTAATACCAGGTGCGAGTATCCCGTGTAAGGGTAGACCGTCGGTAAGGAGACTCAGTCTAATTGGACTCAAAAACGAGTACTCTCCCTGCCGTTACGGACACCAGTCCATACATCACCAGTCCTGCGGTCTCGAGTCTGGACCGAGACGACAAAGGGTTACACCCCCTGGAATCTGGGTCCGTTCATTTGAAGACAAAGGAGTGGCCAACGTGTTCCGAGAAAACCCGTAATTTACTCTACTATATACATTTAACGAAATGGGTGAAGGACCGACGGTGCGTCATTCGAAAGTCATTCCTTGTCGACATTCATAGTACTAGTGACGTGCTACTTTCGAGCTCGAGAGACAAAAGGAGGTCAACGTAGATGTCACTCTACTCTACCTCTTCGATACAGATGGTGGAGGGTTCTGGTCGTGTCGACACCCGTGTGGCATGGGGTCATTCCGTGGGGTCAGATCTCGGAGACCCGTATCACCCCCACCCCTTCTGGAACCTTGAGTCGAGTCTTGGAACGGGACGCCGGTGGCAGGGTGAGGTCCTTCAGGGAGACAGGACGACGAGAAGGTACACCGGTCCGGGTTGGAGTACTGTCCGTCACGGAGAGACGCCTCTTCACAGGCCCGTTGGTCACCTCATCGGTATTACAAAGTCTGTTGACCGTGAAAGTGAGAAGTGAGAGAACTCACCTAGTCACCTTTCCGTTCACTTTAATTCCTTGTCAGAAAGCCTTGTCAGGAAGAAGGTTTCAGTGGGGTCTCTGGGGTCGGGGTCCCTCGTCGGGAGGAAGGGAGATACCAAGAAGTGTAAGTCAGACCGGATTGTATTCAGGTAATATAGTGCTAGTTGACACTCAAGGAAGACCGAGTATTTGTCTACGTGGGGAAGGGGTTGTGTATGTTATCGTAATCCCTATTTCCTGTGTCTGTGTGGTACAAACTTCGAGTTGTTTCTTTGGAAGTCACATGGTAGAAGGGAGGGACCCGACACGTCCCTCTCTTAAGGTTCACTTTTACTTACTCCTGAGGGGTCCCCTTCACTATATCACACTCACTGTGTGTCGAGGTAAAGTTCTACACGAATAATCCACTTTACTTTTATTTCTTTATTTTTCGTGTGAACTAATGAATAAGAGACGTAGTGTCGGTACACTCGATAACCATGACCTTCCTTTAGTGTCTACGGCTAGTGTCCTCTTTCACAGGATCACCTGTCCGACCTTCCGTCTCTGACGCCCCGTCCCCCGTCCGACCCCTCGTACTTCGACACCTGTCCTCCCTTCTCTGGTACCTATCGTGACTCCCTACGGTCTACTCTTCGTCCCCTCTTCCCTCTCTCTGTCTTTCCTTTGTGTCGTCCCTCTCCCCTAGGTCTGTTTATTCTCTCATTTCTCGGGTACTCGTGTTCTGCCGTGTCCTGTCTCTGGTCCTCCAGTTTCACTTCTGTCGCGCCGGTGTTCAAGTTCCACCACTAGTCCTTTGTCTCGCTGTTCCTCTCGTTTGGACTCGTTCCAACCTTTCTTTGCTTTTTCCTACTTTTTGACGTTCTCCGTCTTCTGGTGTCTTTCACGTCCGCCGTTGCTTTTTCTTTGACGACCGTTCTAGTTTACTTTTGTCAGAGCCTCTCTGTCGGTCCTCTACCGTCTCCCTCCCTTGCTGGCAGGGTCTCTCTCACGCGTAAATTGGAGATGTAGTTGGGACGGGTAGAAGGTTTGTCCCGGAGTGACACCGGTTGGGTCCCGCAGTAGTTGTTGAGTGTGCACGAGTTCCGGTGTGTACCCCTCTGTGTCGTCCTTCTTCGAACCCCAACCCCACTCCCGGGTAGACGTTTCTGCCGATCTTACATTCTCCAGTTACAACATGGAAAAGTCAAATTCCACGGGCACTCTGTCTCTAGTTCAGGTTTCTCATTGCTGGTGGGGGTAGGGTTGGGGTCGGTCAATTACTCTCTTGTGACTCGTTGAAATAGAGTTGAGGTTGGGGTGTAAGGGTTTGGTGTAGAGTATCGGGTCCCGACCCGTTGTAGTGGTCGGAGGAGGGCGATCTGGGTGTGCACAAAGGGGGTGGGGTCGTGGCCCCCCGTCGATACAAGTCATGGTGTCTCGTATCAGAGGCAAAACCGTAGACCTAATGAGACAGTGGAGGACGTCCGTGGGGGTACCTGTTCCTCAACTATAGCATGTATACAGATGTAATATTCCCACCTAGCGGTTTCTCGAAGAATGAAATTTTTTATTTATTACCTTTGTCGGACGGGGTTTCTATCGGGAAAGAAGTTGAGAAGGTAACCGGTTTGAACGTGAAGAGTGTCTAGACTTTATAGTTTGAAACGACTGAGAGTCGGTGGCCCTCGAGCGTCACAATTTCCGGTCACATAATCGAAGGACACCGACGACAATTGTCCAATGGTTTCTGAGTCACCGAATGTTGTTGTCTCTACACAAGAGGGTATCAGGACCTCTGGTCTTCAGGTTTCACTCAGAGTGACCCGACTTTAGTTCTACGGACGGCCCGGCGTACCGAAGACCGGCGAGATCCCCCTCTTAGACAGGGACCAGAGAAGGTCACAGACCCCCGACGACTGTGAGGGACCAAGTACGGTGTAGTGGGATCAATGGTTCCTGTCGTTGGGACTCAGGAACGAGGTAGAAGTGTACCGAAAGGGGAGAGACACAGACACATGTTAGAGGACGGAGGGAGAAGATTCGTATGTACACTAACGTAAGTCACAGGTGGACCAATTGGGTCCGATGAGAGAGGTACGGTTTGGAATTAGTGAATTTGATGTTTCTATAGTATATTCTATTGTGAGTTACGAGGTTTTTAATCCTGGACTATAAAAACCCACCCCTAATAAATTGACCAGCGTCTGTCAGAGTTGTATGTTGTTTAGTTAAACGAATTGATAAATTTTTTCTTCGAAATACCCAGGCAAGTAATAGGTTGTTTCTCGGACCTTCGGGGATAATTCAAGGTTCGGGACCCCTATCTTACGTTTTCGTCTGTGCGAAGAACCTTTTGTATGTATTAAGTCGATTAGTGTTTTGATTACAGCTTAATGTTGACGTCACTCTTTGTGTCTCAAAGTACTAAGATGGAGGTCCCCCTCCTTCTCATCCCCGATGGGATTCTGTCCCCCAAACTCTTTCGAGGGAGTCCTGGACCGTAAGCCTAAGTACAGATTTCCTACAGGTATATATATGAGTCTGCGGGTCAGCACAGACTGAGAAACGTTGGGGTACCTGATATCGGGTGGTCCGGGGAGACAGGTACCCTAAGAGGTCCGTTCTTATGACCTCACCCAACGGTAAAGGAAGAGGTCGTTTACAAGGACTGGGTCCCTAGATTTGGTCCAGAGATACAGAAGACGTAACCGTCCCCTAAGAAACGGTGACCATGGTGAACCCTTCGGGGTTTCAGGAACGACGACAACGACGATTCAGTGAAGTCAGCCCAGGCTGAGACACGCTGGGGTCTCTGCCGTCGGGTGGTCCGAGGGGGCAGGGACCCTAAGAGGTCCGTTCTTGTGACCTCACCCAACGGTAAAGGAAGAGGTTACGTACTTTTACTTTTCACTTTCACTTCAGCGAGTCAGCACAGGCTGAGAATCGTTGGGGTACCTGACGTCGGGTGGTCCGAGGAGGTGGGTACCCTAAAAGGTCCGTTCTCATGACCTCACCCCACGGTATACGGAACTCCATCTTAGTTTATGTCCGAACTCTTCCCGTGAACCCGAAACTCACCTCCTTGCCACCCACTACCTCTCGTCTCTCACACACCCGTCTGCTCGACAAAATAACAGTAAAATTGTCGGTTGTCGATTTTACAGTCTGGTAAGTAAAGTTTTCTGGAAGATAAACGAACCGGAAGGGCCTTGGGTCCGACCGAGGGGTCGAGTGTTCTCGTGGAGACAGGATCAGGAGTCTAGGAGCACAGGGTTGTCGAGGGGAAGATTTGGGATTAACGACAAGGTTGGGGTAATATGGAGGACTAGTGTCCCTGGCCAGAGTAAGTAGAAACATAGATAAGGTTTGACATATAGTCATGAGCTGTACACCATCAAATACGTGTTCCCTTTCCCCTTTTCTTGTCACTCTACAAGACTAGGGAATAGAGTTTCGTCATTCTTTTCAGCACCGGTCGAACCCACGAATCTCCCTCCTCGTCGCACTCGTGTTCACGGGGGACAACTACAGGTCCGTGTCACCATGGGATACTGGGGATGTTTGGTCCTGGCCCTTAACACTCTCTTCCCCTACTACCGTCCTCTCACCTCCCTCTAGTCGTCCAGTCTCCAGTCTTTTGGTCCGTGTGTCTCACGGTACACCCCTGTTCCTACCCCTCTCCCCTCACGTGGGGTCTACTGGAGTTTCCTACCCCTGGGTTTAGACGTTCTCCCGTACATACGTAAGAACCATGTCTCTTGGTCCTGACAGATTTTCTCGGTTATGTTCTGTTTCCCTTCTTCTCGGACCTTCGGAAATACCGACTATTTGCTGATACGTGTGCCTCCTGCAATAATAGATCGCTACAAGTCGAAGGAAGAGAGGGCATGGAAAGAGGTTTAATTCTGACCCACTATGTAGTTCTGTAAAGATATTTCACACGGATTAGACTTTATCTACTTTCTTCATCCAGTAAAAAGGTCCATGAATACAGTTCTAAGTCTGATCTTAGGTCCTGAGGATTTAGGACTTTAAATGAAGAAAGACGATTCGGTAAGGTAGGGGCTGCCTCGGTTGCGGCCCAAGTGACACGTCTGAGGGTTAATTAGTCTCACCTTTTGTGATAAACGGTTCACTTTTAGGAGATAAAACTTAAGAATTAGGGGGGTGGTCGACTCAAATGGTGTTTCTGTACTTATATATTAACTCTGTATTTCTTTTGTACGGTGGTTTAATTTGACGGGATTAAAATTTAGTTATTTAAAAAAAGAGTTTATTGTACTTTACTTCTAGAGGGCTTTCTTTTTGTACGTCGAGGTCGTAGAGGTCCTCAGGAAGAGGTGACTCGGGTTGAGGTCGTCTTCGGTTAATCTAAAGAGTGGTTACAGTCTGAGATTTAATAGCGTCTGCCGAGAGTTGTCCTTATATTTAGAATACGATCCGAGGTTCCCCACTATGGTAGATCGGATTCAACCGGACCTCTGTAGATTTTGTAACCCACAGGAGACGGGTGTCTGAGAACCCATGGTCACTCTCCGCCTACGACCACCACCCACCAGAACGCCTGGGCTCCCCGACACCTGGGGAAGGACACTAAGAGTAAATAGGAACCGTCGTAGGACTGGGACAGACTAAGTCAGTAGTACTACTTTCCCAATTCTTGGGGTCGAGGTTCCTGAGACAATCACGTCCCCAGGGGTTGAAAAAACCATGGTCCCCGGTCAAAGTACCTTCTAGTAAAAAGGTGGGTAGTTGGTCATTCCCCGTCCCTACCAAACCCCTACTAAGATCGTAATAATGTAAATAGCACGTGAAATAAAGATAATAACGAAGTCGAGGTGGAGTCTAGTAGTTCGAAATCTGGGACCTCGAACCCCTGGGCATGCGATCGCATGTTCCTTTCCATGGAATTGATGTTACTCCCTTTCAGTAGTAGTAACCACACTGACGTTAATATTTTGTATATAAAGATACGAAATTTATGACTGGAATATCGTTTTCTTAGAAACGTCAGAAAGGGGACACATAGACCTGCACGCTCCCCGGAACCTGACCAACCCAAACCTAGACGAGAAGGAAGGTTGTGAAGAGAGAGGAGGTTCCATACAACGGGGACTGTGAACGGTAAGAGATAGGTGACTGTCGGAAGACCTATGAACCGGAAAGGGTTGTGTTACTTTACGTTGAAAGGAACTCCTTCTCTTCACTACAAGAACATCCTGTAGTTCCCTTTAGTGTCCTGCGGGTAGGAAGACTAGTAGTGACTCGAGGAAAGACCTGTGTGTCCGGTCGGATCTACGTCGGTTAGAGGGACCGGTGTGAAAGTCACCAAAGTAGGGTCCTCGGGACGGGACTCTGGGACAGACAAGGAGGAGTGAGGAGGATGTACAGTATGTAAGAGTCTGAAAGGTGGAAACACGTACGACGACGAGGACGGACGCGACGAACAACGGACTCCGGGGGGTTTTAGGACGACTGGGGACTTCTGGGACCTCTTTACGTTAGAACGTCAAAAGGGATTTGAGCGTCTACTTCAGTCGAGGAGGGAAAGCCACATAAGTACTTAAGAGATACATATTCGTAGACTTAGGGACACTTGAAGATTCTCCCAATAAACGATTATGACGTAGAGGAGACGATCTGTTCCGTCAGTGAGACTTGTAAGCACACGGGTCACGGACCAAGGGTTTACAAACAATTTACCTTGACTTTCAACTGTCAACTGTTAGGAGTTCAACTGTTTTCTACCTGATTCTCTGAACCAGTGGTCAAAGAGTGGTACGGGACCCTTCGACCCGTAAAGTTCAAATCGTTCTTCTCCTCTCTCCGAAGTCTACAAAGACTCAGTAACTGTTGTCAGTACTGAAAGTTTAATTTCGACGACAAGAACTAGAGTGAACTATGTGTGGGGATGTCCTTACTGGATGGTCTTGGAAATCCCTTTATCAGTACTCCGTCTAGGTCACCCAGTGTTTCGGTATTTCTGTGGAATATGTTAGAAAGTAATTTTTATAAACGAAGCTCGAGTTAAACTCATTTGGTGTCCCCCGGAGACCACACCTTACCCTCAGAGTTCCTTCAATAATCCTTCTCGACGAGTGAGTCCTAGACTACATACTGGAGAGGAGTCACTTTTTCCCGTTGTTCCGAATAAACCTCCGACGTCCCGTTGTGTTCTAGATCCTCCTTAACCTCGGTGAAATAAGTCGGAGACCCTACTCTTAGACTCCTTCAAGTCTGAGGGACCCCTTTTGGTAGATTCCCTCTTAAGACGTCGACCGTTTCTGGAGAGGAACCCTCGAGATTAACGGACGGACCTCCCTGTGACAGGCTGAGGGCATTCCGAACAACAATTCGCTGTCTCAGTGGGTTTGAAAGACGAAGGAATCTCAGGACACCACACCTGTCAAACCTGTGCCCTGAGTATTATTATAATAACTGACACGACTGGTCCTTCGGGGTCGTCCGTCCTCGGATCAAAAGGGTTGACGGATCTTTTGACCTCCTGGGAGGGGTCGTTGTGGTCTGGCGTGTCTTTTACGATAATAATGCGGATATATTTAAAATGATGTCGTTAAAGGAGTCTAAGGAAATGAGATTATCTGAGATAGGATGAACCGAATCGTCTACCTACTGCAAGGTCCCCCAAATGATTTTAACTCATTTGAGCGAGACTTAAAAACGGGGAGGTACCGGGTATTGGTGTAGTTTTTTAAAAATTTTGAGTGGTCCATTTTGACTCAGTGGAGTAAGCGTACGACACCTTTAAGACACTTAGTTAAAGTCCATTTTACGGGATGAAGGAACAGTAAGAGGTCCCACGAGACTCCTCGTGAAATTAACGCACCGTCTTAAATTAAAGGACTGAAACCCCTTTCAGGACACCTTAAGTCTCCGTCAGAATGTCGGTCCGGTTTACACGTAAAAGTAGAGACAGGACTTACCCCGTCCCTCACCGATTCTCTCAAACCTCTCGTCAAACCCTACCGTTTACCCTGGAGGTCAGTGCGTTCCGGTGACCGTCGACTTCTTCCGTCTGCCCGAGTTTTCCCCTGAAGACACCTGAGTCCGAGTTCCCACTACGAGGAGACAATACCTGAGTCCCTCTGCGTCGGGCTTACCTTTAATCTACCACGTTTCCAAACGAGTCGAGGTTCCCTCGGAACGTCCCGGCCCCCACCCGTCCACTTCCCCCCTCCGTCTCCGTCCGACGAAAGGACTCCAACACTGACCTCTCTGTCTTGAACGAAAGTCACATTCCTAATATGGTGTGCCAAGGCAAACTAGACGACAAAAAGTTTAAGGGAAAACAAGTCCAAACCCCACCCCTCCCAGATACCCCGAACCACAGATCTTTAATTTTCAATAACAAGGATAAGAGAATTAGTATTATTACTCAAACCGAACTGTTCCAGTTAATTAATAAGTCCTAATCCTTCGTTGTGATAATAGTCCGTCCATTCTCCCCTCCCGAGACTCGTCTCTCTGTTATGTTCGATTTTCTTCCCGACCACAAGCGATTCGACAAATAACAGACGTTCAGTGGACGACGACGGCCGATAAGGGAGCGGAAAAGGGGAAGAGAGACCTAGGGGGTCGGGTCTCTTGTCTGTCGGTGTAGGACCGAAGGAGAAGAGGAAAGACGGAATAAGGTGTCTGTAATCACCTCCGGGGCGAAGTGCACTCGAAGTCTCGGACAAACTGAGGTTTTCCGTCCATTAATTGATAGTTTGTTATCTTTCCTAAAAGTCTAATTAAGACGGGTCCTTCTTGGTCCTTTTGAATAAATGTGGTTTGTTTTCCTTCCCCCACTAATCTACGAGGTCACTGTTTTCTCTCTGGATCTATCCCAGATCTTTTGGCTATTTCCCGGTTTTCGAACACAATAATAATAATAATAATAATATGGTTATGGAGGTAAAAAGATTCGTAAAATAAGATGAGAAGAGATAGTACGTTTATCCAGAGATTCACTCTAAATTCGAGTCGCCCATCTGGTAGTCAGTTGAAGACGGGAGACTATTCTGATGTCGTCTCCTACTCTACCAACCTACCGTAGTGGTTGTGTTCCCTGTACCTAAACCCATTTGAGACCCTCTACCACTTCCTGTCTCTTTAGACCCCACGACGTCTGGTACCCCACCGTTTCTAAGCCTGGGTTGAATCACTGAGTTGTTTGTTGTTCCTCTGGTAAGGGATTCCAAGGGATTCTGGTGGTCCCGTCAAAGGGACGGGATGCTCCCGAAAATATCTATGTTAATCCCGAAACCCCTCCAGAAGGTACGTCAGGACTTAAACCTTTGTTAAGTCATGTTTCGCAAAAACAAGTAAGACGAAAGGTCTTACCCCGGAGAACGTTCCTCGTTACTTCTGTTCGCATCTCGAAAAGGCTCTTCGAACGAAACCGTCGGTTTAGGTCTCCCCCCTTTCTCAATTTCACACGGCGACCTGACATCTTCGCCGGAGAATAATTAATGTGAGTATTTCGTCCCGTGGGACTCCAGTTTCTCTACCTTTAGTGATCTGGGTTTAAAATTATTTAGCACCTACCTCGAGGGACTGAGGCCAGAGTCTCTAATGTAAGACCGACGGATTCGCCCGTGCGTTTGGGGACCCACCGGAAAAAATGAGAAGTGTTTGAATAAAACTTACCTCTTAAGTTCCGTAGTCTTTTAGTTCTTAAGGATCACAGGCTTCGGGGGGAGAGACAACGGGGGTACAGACGCTTTCGGGGGGTGGGACGACGGAGAAGTCGTGTCCCGGGAAATCTACTCACTCGTAGTGGGACGGGTCCGAGGTTCCGGTCTTAGAGGGACAGGTCCACCTTCGTGGAGGCGGGCGTAAGTGTGTGAATAGGTCGGTGGCTCAATAACGAGACGAGAAATCCTGTGTGAAGGACTGAGGTCTGCAGGAAGAGAGACATCGATTGTCTCCTTGGGGTCTGGCTGTAGAAAAGGGTGTCAAGAGAGAACATAAATTTCGTGGTGGTGGAAAAATTTAAAGGTAGAAGAGAGGTTTTAAGGTAGGGACAAAGGTGGGGTGTGGGCCGGAAACTTCAGTTACTTCGGGTAAACCGAAGTCGTGGACGACGGGTCCACTACCAAGTTCCGGTGACCCCTGTAAGGTAGATGTGGTAAGTCATGTCCTCGGTGGTGGGGGACATCGAGATCTTCGTAGACTTTATACCGGTCACACTAACTTCCTCATCTAAAAATTTGACATAAACCAATATCGATTAAACTTAAATTAAATTTTCGGAGGAACGACTCGTCGATGAATCGAGTAGACAAGGCAGACAGGGAGTAGGAAGGACGGTGGTCGGGGTCGACGGACGGGGGTGGAGGGAGGGTGTGGTCGAGGTCCTAGCGAGAGGCAGGTTCCGACGGGGAACGAGGGCTGGACGGAGCCTGTGAACGAGGTACACTGACGGGTCCGAGTAGGGGTCTGCGACAGGGCCCTGTCACGTTTAGTCTTCGTGGTAGTTGAGATAGGACGACCGACCAGAATATCCGGACCGGTCCTTTCGACTCAAGGGACCCGAAAGTGTGGGAGGGGAGCAAACGGGCCCCGAGAGATACCGAACTGAGGTCTCGACGGGGAAGCGGGGGGACCGACGGGTGACGTCCCGAGAGGGACGTCGGGTCCGGACGGACTGGGGGCAGAGGTGAGGTCAGTGAAGTGATCAGGACGGCCCTGGAAACCTTTGGTGGGGTGGGGAGTGGTCGTAACCTTTCGAGACCCTCTTAAATCCATCGAGTTCTCGACAGATAAATTTTTTTTTTTTTTTCTGTGTCTTTTATGTTACGTTGTTGATGTCCATCACTCTTCTCTTCTCTACCTGGGTGATTGTGTTCCTTGGTTTGTGGGGGATAAAGGGAAAAGAAAATGAGATTCCTGTACTGTCTAATAGTCGTCCAAAAATTTTATAAGATCCCTTGGTTCCTGTTGAGATCTTGAACCGTGTCACTTTCCAAACGGGACTCCCCATCTTCCCGACTTCTACGTGATTCTTGAGTTCGAGTCTTCTGAGTCCTTTCCTTTTAGGGTCGGAAGTCGGGGCTCGAACTCGGTCTCCTGACGGGTAACGGGTCGTCGGGACCCTTTGTGCTCTCGGTGTATTCACCCGGCCAGAGACGTCTCTACCAAAGACTTACGGTAATGTTCCAGACTAGTGTGTGGTCACCTCACTCTCTGGGTCCCCAAACCTCCTTCAACTACGGGGTCTTCCTAAATCGGTTTCAGATGTGAGGGTCTCCCCGAAGGGTCCACCGCGATCCTCATTTCTTGGGTGGACGGTTACGTCACCTGTATTCTGTACACAAACTAGGGACCCAACTCTTCTAGGGGACCTCCTCCCGTGTCGTTGGGTAAGCTCATAAGAACGACCTCTTAGGGTACCTGTCTCTTCGGACCACCCAATGTCAGGTGTCCCAGTGTTTCTCAACCTGTACTAACTTCGTCGAATCTTGGATTTAAGGACCCTCCCAAACCACCACCGTACGTTTAAGTAGGTGAGGGGTACTTCCCCTTGAGTACGAAGTACCCACCGTAAAGTAAGTAGAAGTACACGGATCTCGGTCCGGTCCCAAGACCCTTCGTCTCTATAAGAGTTACCACTAAATATGGGATGGGAGCAGAAATACTTACTTCCGTTCCCACCCCCGTCCGTGTCTCCCGTCTCACCGACCATGATTCCGTCTAAGTTCCCACCTTGGTCCGGAGGTGTCCCCTATTTGTGTGTCTTAGTGTTGGTCTCTCTTCTGGGTCATGTCTCTTGTTCACCCCGTCATCCCCATCAACTATCCTTACTCCCTTTGTATTAGGGTCTAAAGTTATTCGAGTACACTAGGACACCCCCCCCCTTTTTTTTAATGGAAGGAAGACACACCCAAATAAATACATACTTCGACTGATGTGCATGGGTTTATGTGTGTGAGAACCCATTTTTATAGTCAAATGAAGGAAAGACGACGACGATGTTACACACACAGACAGACACTCACACACAAATTACTAGTGTTATGTCAAAACTTTTCAAGTATGCAGAAAGTAAAGTTGTGACAAGACGTTTTCAAACTCGCCCCTGCAGTTGTCTTAGGTCTTCAGGTGAAAACATCCCTTACTCCCGAATACAAGTCATGTTATTTACTAGGGTTCTATTTATGTAAAAAAAATTTTTTTAGGACCTACCACTACGTAGGAGAAAGGTTATTTCTTTGTCCCTTCGAACCGACATAAATCAAACAGACTAACGAAAATTCTCGGCCCTGTCCGACCGAGACTCTTTGGTACCAGGAGATAAGTAATTTCACAGTTATTACGGGTCAGGTCCGTATAGCTGTCGTCTAATCGACCCCGGCTCAGACACCTGTTCTGGTCTCGGAAAAAATTGGGCCGAGCAAAGGTCTAGTTATGTGGGTAGTCGTAAGCTTTTAATCGGGTTCTACTCTAAAGCTATGAGTTCCTCCACACAGTACGAGTCTCCGGTGCAGAGGTTCGGTCTCCATATTTACGGCTCGACGTCTAATCTGTGAAAGGTCGTCGCACCTGTCCTCCCTCGCAACGACATCTGGGGTAGGGAATAGGGGACGGGGCGTGCGGAGAGATGGGGATGTGTGAGTCGGAGGGGAGAAACTCAAACGCACTCAGGAGCGTCGATGTTAGGTCGGTAAACGAAGTTCTTCGTAAACAATTTACATGTGTAATTCTGTGGACAGTCCGCGAGTACCACTCACATACCCACTCGCCCTCCTCCCTCTCCCCTTGAATCCTTTCTTTACCGTGTTTGCACTAGGATCAAACGTGCCCCCGAAGGCTCAAAGAGTGTGGAGGAAGGTAAAAGGCCGTGGTATTGTCGGGACGACGGATTGTGTTCACAGACACTACCACGTCTCAAGGATTCCAGATAGACAGTCACAGTCTGTGAGAGTCGCGATTCACACACACACACCTCCCTTACCCCGCCCCCCGTACCCCATACCTAAGTCTCTGTGGTGAACGACGTTGGACTCGGTGGCTCCATAGGAAGTTTGGGGGAACGTCTTCTCCCTAAGAGTCGAAAGAAGACCGGTTAAGAAGCGTTGTTGTTGTTCTGTAAGTGGGTGACTTTGGTAGAGTTCCTTGTTTTGGATAAGAAGACAATCACTACGTGAGACTAGGACAGAGACATTAAAGTAAAGGAAATTTTTTACGACAAACATGAGTCGTCAAACTTTCTATAAGTATATATCTTGGTTGTTTTCTTTTTTCGGTAGTAGTAAAAGAAAACCTTTTTCTTTTCCCATTTTTTTTTTTTGGTATTTTACGTTTGTTGCACCCCACCACGTCGCGCTCCCCGAGGTCTCGGAGTGACCGGATTAGGGACTCGTTCACAGGGAGGTCGGACTGGAGATGGGTAGTGACGGGTGGCTGAACGGAAAGTGTAAGCCGTGGGACTGGGACCGCCGGGAGAGAGGACGGAAGAGGGTCGAACGAGGGGCGCTTAGAAGATCGAGGAAGGACAAGTAGAAAGCACTTGGTGGCAGGACGAAGGACACAAAATGGGTGGTAGGTGTCGAGAGAGGAGGGACACCCACATGACGGTTCCCCCAACGACCTCTGGCCCCCGTATAACGGGGACCGGACGGAAGATCCCCCTACTTTTTGTCCTCTCTTTGAGGTCGTCTCCGGGGTCGAGGTAGTGAACCCCCGAAGTGGAGACTCCATTATGTTATTCCATAGACCAGGTGTGTGTTGATGCAGAAAATTTTTCAATTTTTGTTGACATAAAGAATTTTCACTTTCCCACTCAGAGAGTCAGAACAGGTTGAGAAACGCTGAACTTCCTGATATCGGGAGGTCCGAGGAGACAGGTACCCTAAAGGATCCGTTCTTATGACCTCACCCAACGGTAAGGGAAGAGACCCCTATAAGGACTGGATCCCTAGCTTGGGCCCAGGGGACGTGACGTCCGTCTAAGAAATGGTGACTCGGTGGTCCCTTCGGGATCGATTGTGAATTTATCGTAGAGACACACGTCTGGGAGAAGACAGAGTGGGAGGTCATGTACCTTTCAAATTAGGAGTGGCGTCTGGGAACGTTGTGACTAAGGTAAAATACCTTCCTTTGGGACTCTGTGTCAACCATTGAACTCCAAGGGGCTTCGGTCTTTTGTGACCGAGAGCCTGTTCCTTGGACAGACACACCAGTGGACACCAGACTTACAGACCGTGGACGAGACGGATACCCCTTCGTGTCTTCGCGGTCCCTTCGTGCCTCTGTCGTCTTCATTCTCCTTCCGTTTTTGTGTCTAGAGTTTTCGACCCCCACTCGACTCTCCGAGACTCCTTGTCCTCCCCTCACCCTACGTTGGTTTTGTACCTCTTAGTCTGTGTCCATAGTTTCCCCTCTGTGCCAGGGCCCGACCTCCCCTTTCTTCTTCGTTCGTTCGACGTTTGTCGTCGCCACCGACGTTAGTAGGGTCCGTCCACAGATCTCGTAGTTGCCAGCCGAGACGGAAGAAACGTCCGACACACTCCCTACCGTATACGCGTCTCGGTATTCTCGAGACTTTTATTTCGTGCGAATCGCGACCTATCTTGGAAATTTTTTGAGTCTCCTCTTTTTTCGGTTCCTTTCTTTATTACTCCTCTATTAAAAGACTCTGTTATGTAATAACCTAGTCCTCGTTTCTTTTCCGGGGTTTAGGATCAGGATAAGTTACCCTTTTGCTAAACTTTAAAGTCGTAGATTCCCGTTTCGTTTTTAATCCTTTGGCAGGACCGGTCTACCTTGTCTGTCAGAGTAGATTTGACTCCTAGTGTCACTTTCACAGTCTGTGTCTGGGAGGGTCGGTGGGGACCGGCGGGGGTTCCGACGGATGGAACGTGCTACTCCACCTGCGCCCTCCAGAACCCCACCAACAGGCAGACGTGCCTCGTCCACATCCCCGGGAGCAGCATGTGCAGGTGTAAGACCTAGAGCTACGACATGACCCAGACCCACAACGAGTCCTCCTGGTGCGCCCCCAGATCCGTGGTGAACAGTAAGGGCCGTATCTCCTACCACGACGCCAAGTCGGTCCGATGGGCCCACTGGGCCAACAGTTAGCACGTGGACCTCTCTCCTGGTCTGTCCATTCAGTTCTCTGGTGTTTCTTTGTGCACGGTAGTCCCAGAAGAACCGTTCCGACCCTACTGACCAGTGGGACGAGGGTCACATGTGTCCCCGTGGAGGACAAACCAAACCGGGCCCAAAGTCGTAGTCTCCGGAACGTCTTAACGTCGGAGTCTTGTGACCGATTAAGTCTGAAGGTCCAAGACTCCCTGGGACACAGACTTTTGGGGACTCGTGTCTTACCAAAGCTATCAGGATTTATAAGTCATCGATATTGGACCTCAGTAACAGGTAGGGTTCTTATCGACCCGGGACCCTGATGGGGGTGGAGGGGAGGGAGACTCTCAAGGTACTATACGTACTATTAAGGAGTATACTGAAAGATTTACAAGACCCACATGATTCAACAGGTCATGAGTATCGTTACGGTACTCCTTCCAGGATAACCACTTTTCTTAACTTCTTGTTTCTGTGACTTACGAAGAGGATTTAGTGTGTCTATTATTATACACGATCTAGTCTTTGGGTCTGAAATTGATGATGTGTAAGAAGGAGAGTAGAGTCTTATCGTCTAAGGTTGTCTTCCGAAAACTTCAGTTTTGATTTATGTCTGGTGGCGGTAACGATAAAGAGAAGTAATGTGGGTCCCCGTCTTTACAAGTTAATGACGATCTGATTTCCGTAAAAGGTTTTAGAGTTTTGACAAGCGTGCACATTTTTATCTAAAAGAAAGAAAATAAAGACGTAGACCTCAGGGGTTTAACACCTTCGAGGGAAGAGAAAAGGACGTGAAAGTTTAAAGGATCGATGAGACCGGTTCAGGAGTAGTTCAAAGAGACGTAAGTAAAGGAAGAGATCGATGTGTCCTATACAAGATACCGGACTCCGATTTAAGTGTTTGCGTCACAGGACTAGGACTCATATTCCGACCTTTATCGTTGTCTCGGTGTCATCCATGTTATAACGGAGGTTAAATATAGAAGAAGACGTCTCTTGTTTCGCGAAAATGTAGGTGTGACACTAAGAACGCCGTTTAACGACTCTATCTACTAGAATGGTAAGAGGCGGAATTTCTAGTCCGGAGGTCCCAGCCTTGTCAGACTACTGAACGGGTCTTGTCTCTTGATCCCCCACTACCTCAGTCTGGGGAGTCGGTCGAAGATTAAGGACCAGGACCCAAGGGGAATCCTACGCGTTTCCACTCCAAAAGTCACCCCTCCCTGTCAACGAAGGTGACTTAAGAGTTTCAACAGACACTGGTATTTTTCGGACTCCTGACGACGGTCCGCGTGAGAGGGGATCCGCCGGGGAGAGCTCTGGCGAGAGGACCCGACACGCAGGAAAGGTGAGCGTGAGCACATTTACAGTGTCCTAGTAGCGACCCGGAGAGTCCGCGTCCACACCTCCGAACGACTCTCGGGGACACCCCTTTTGACGAGTTGGTCTTTGTGGAGACGAGACGACAGGTCGAGTGAAACACAGCGCATGACTAAAAAAAAAAAAAAAAAACCTGTTATTTCCTCTATTTACTACCCTTTTGGCTGGTCCCCTCATAAAGAGTTTCACCCATACCTGGTGAACGTAGTTTTAGTCCATTCCACAAACAATGTCTAGAAAAACGGGATACCTAAAGTCTTAGAAAACCTTCGGTCTGCGTGCTTAAGGATTGTTATGGGGTCAACCCAGTACATGGGTGGATTCAAACTTTTCGTGTCTACATCTGTCGCCACAGGTCCTGGTCCGACGTACCAAACACCAAAAGTCACGTTTTGCGTTTACGTCTTGGGAAACAACTTCTTAATAATTCTTAAAGTTCTACCACTCTGGTACCGTAAATTGGTCTTGTCCCAGGTCACACTTATTTGTGTGTGGGACTTACCTACAGTGTAAAATAATTAAAGGAACCTGAGGATGCGTGTAAGACTAAACCATGTAGATCCCACCCGGACTCTAAGACGTCAAAGTCATTCGAGGGTTCTCTACTGTCACGACCGCCGGGGGTCTAGTACAGAAGTTGTCGTATTTAGATCTCCCTTAGTATACGTATACTCCTGAACTCCCCGTGACTCGATAATTATCGTGAAGTGGTGTCCTTTCACGCTAGTCTTTTGGTCGTCTACTCGTAGTGAGCCCTCGAATAAACTTTGTGTCTAAGAGTCCGGGGGTGGAGTCTACATTACTCGACCTTGGACATAAAATTATTCGAGAGGTCCGTGGTCTTCCGTGAATGTCAGACCTCGTCAGATCTCGTGTGAACGACAGTCGACGCTATTGTTATAGGACTTGTATGGACTCTTTCACGTCGGCTACCTCCTTCGTGGACTACGACCCGGAGGGGACTACGACACAGAGGAACGTGTGGACTACGAGAAGGAGAGTCCGATGGAGTGACTTGACACCTAAACTTGGTATTACCACACTTTAGGGAATTCTTGTTGTGTGAGGTGAAACGAAACGATCGTTACATGGACCCTACAGTAAGTATAAGTACTGGAATTCCCGCTGGCGACGAGTCCTAAAACGAACCTACGTTTACCTCCTTAACCGATTTAAGTATGAGTACCGATTACCAATGACTTGTGTATAGTGATGTACGATCCATGGGACGTTCAGATACCCCGAAGGGTACACCGTGATCTTCATTTCTTGGGAGGACGGTTACGCCCTCTATACTCTCTAGGTTCAAGTTAGGGACCCAGTCCTTCTGAGGGACCTCCTCCCGTGCCGTCGGGTGAGGTCATCAGAACGGACCTCTTAGGGGATACCTGTCTCCTCGGACCGCCCGACATCAGATACCCCAACGTTTCTCAGTCTGTGTTGACTTCGCTGAATCGTGTGTGTGTGACGTTCACATGCAACACACAATAAAATAGTAGAGCTTTTTGAACCAATCCAAGTGACTAATAACGGTTAAATATCTACTCCGATTCACTCAGATTGTTTATAATAGGTTTACTTGATTCTACTGGGACTATCATTCGACGTCTTTGTTCATCAAAGTTTGGGTCGAAAACAAACAAAAGGGATTTCAGTCACTAGGACTTACAGGAATAGGTTCCGGAGAGTTTTCAGGTGTATTACCCTACTTAACTCTCTCACCGTACCTTTATATAGGTAATAGTATACATTTTATCGGTCAGTCTTAAACGACATACTGTGTCCCTTGAGTCGGGTCACGAGACACTGTTGGATCTCTCCACCTTACCCCACCCTCTACCCTCCTTCCAAGTTCTCCCTCCCCTATATACCATATGGACGCCGGTTAAGTAAAATTACACACCGTTTTTTTGTCATGCTATAACATTTCGTTTATAAAACGTTATTTTATATATAAAAAATTTCAGGGGTGTTGTAAACTTAAGTTGTTCGTGGTCTTGGTGGACATTAAGGACTATTTCCTGTCTGACGAGCCGGGGATGGACCCGACCCCTGGGGTAAAACTCTTGGTAATTAAGTCTGTAAAGAGACCAACAACCACTGTACTCTCACGTCGTGTTACCCGTGATCCGTTACTGAGAGTAAACTTTGTGAAAAGTTGGTGAAATGTCCTTTCTTGAAAGAATGCTGGTTATCTGAGCCCGTTCAGTCTTCGTCTCAGGACCGATAAAAGAGGAGGTCGTCGAATTTACGTTGGTCTGTGGTCCACTTGCCTCGACGACGTTCTGTCCGACTAGTTGTTGGAGATTTGACGGACTTATTAACAAAGACTACGGGCAGTTCCCCCGCAGAGCGTCGGAGAACCACTTGTGCTCTCCTGGTGTGACCCGAAAGAGCACTCCCAGATTACTGACCTTTAACTGACTTTACCTTCACCAGAGCGGTGTGACGTGGTGTACCAATCCGCCGGGGGAACACTTTATGATGTACCTTTTTGACCGTATCGAAGGTAGGACCGAACCCCGTGAAGGTTCCAGTACTCATCTACAGGTTTGGTAGTGACGACCGATAGTCAGAACGACTCAGAGGTGCCTTAATTACACCGAAGCTGTCTCCACCTAGCGTTTCCATTGGACCGTCGGTTGAGGACCGGGAAGGAATGTGGACGGGAGAAGATAGACAGAGTAAATAGCTCAGAGGTGTTGTTACGTGTCCTCTGTCAAGAGGGTCCATCAAATTTTTTTTTTTTCGCTTTTCTCGTTTTCACATGAAGGTTCGTCTCGGTTTCGAAGCCAATCACCCTCAGTCCTCTTCTGACCCACCTTTTGAGTCAGTGGTCCGAGAGAAAAAGGTCTCTATCGGGAATTAAGTGAAGATGTTTTAGTGAGGATTTTAGTCTGCATAAATTGAGGGGGTTCTTCCCCTAGTTGACATTTTAATTAGTCCTCATTCATTTCGAAGTTTGAGTTGGCCGGGATTGATTAGGTCCACTCTCATTGTTCTGTATCGATGAACAGTGACCTTTTCCTCAGTGTCTAACCGTACTCCGTCCGGTCCTTCTCTTCCTGTCTCGGTCCTTCCCGACCTCTGAGAGACGGGGTTGGAACTTCAAGAGGTAGGGCGAGGGTGTCGGAACTCTACGTGGTCCGTGAGTGGGACTCGTAGGAAAGGAGACGGGCAGGGCGCTGTACACGTTTCTTGTCTCCTTGTTGGAGACGTGTGTGGTCCGAAGGTCGGACTCGGGACCCTGAGAGGTTTGAGGTTAGTAGAGAGGTCAGTCCCGGAGTCACGGACGGGAGTAAACGTAGATGTGAGGTCGGGAGGTCCGTCACCAGGAGTCGGAAGGGATGAAGAGGCTTTCCCGGAGGGAAGGGTGGTCTGACCTCCGAGAGGAAAGGGTACACATCTGGGGGAACCTGTCACGTACCAGAGCGGATATACGTTTTAGGACCGTCCTAGGTCTGTCTCTCTCTTTTGGACCCTCGGTGCCGAACAAGTGGTGAAGTGTCGACACGGACACAGGAAGAGTCAGACAGACAGAAGTGGGACAAGGAAAGGAACCTCTCCAACGAAGAATCTCTTTTACCCGGACCAGGTACACTCACGTACGGCAGTTCCCACAGACCGGACGTACCTATCAGACGTAGGGAAAAGTGCTACTCGCCAGAGTACACACCAACGGGTCTTCTCGTGGTCGGGGTACCTCGGTACGGTCTGGTGCGGGGACTTATGTCACGTACCACCCCTCTCGACTATGTGGACTTTAAAAGACGTCGACGAGGCTAGTAGGGTTCCGAGACTTTTACGTCGGGAGACACGGGAATTAGAGGACGACTACTTATCGCCGAAATAATGTCACCGACGTAAGCATGTATCTCCTTATCGTTCTCTTTTACTAATTCGTTCCGATTCTACTCACGACGTCTCTATTTTGTATTTTACACCTAAGCCCCGGAGTTCGAGGAGAACCTAAACCCTCCTTTCCTCTTTTTCTATGTCTCTCTCTTTATCCTTGGACCTTCGACCTTCTTTTTATCACGTCTTTTTAGACGAACCGTGGAAGACTTCTGTCTGTTTTTCTCACAAATTTATTTCTCCTAATAACTTCTTTCTGTCTTGTTAAGACCGAACCGGAAAGAATTTGTGTGGACGGACTTATAGACTCCTGATATTACCCGGACCTGTCACCCATTAGGTGGGTAGAGAAGAGAGTTTACCGGGAAATTGACGGAAACTTTTCGCTGTGCAGAGGTCGTTGTAAACTCGGATGCCTCTTCATTCACGAAGGCGGGAAGTGTCGTGGACTAGTGTTAGAGGAAAATAGAGCGTCTTTACCAGACCGACGGGGGATTCAGACCAAGGAGACTCGAACACGGATCGTGGAGGGAAGTTCGAAGTCTCGTTTCGTAGTGTGCCTCCTCCCGGACCTTTATGGTTGGCGCTCGAGACACGTCGACCGGACACGTAGAGGGTACAGGCGAAGACGTCCTGTGGTTGGTTGTCTGTTTGGTCCTACAAGGTAGTGGATGAACGACTTTTAAGTCGTTTTTTGTCGACCGTGGAATCGAGAAATGACATCCCCGCTTCCCCCAACGATTAAAACTGGGACACACACACAAATAAATCAGCGAGTCAGTACAGGTTGAGAAACACTAGGAAACCTTCCGAGGAGACAGGTACCCTAAGAGATCCGTTCATATGACCTCACCCAACAGTACGAGAAGAGGTCCCTCTAGAAAGATTGGGTCCCTAACTTGGGTCCAGAGGGTGTAACGGTCGGATAAGAAATGGGTGACTCGGTAGTCCCTTCGGGTTAAAACTGGGATGACCTTATATGTGAACATACTTTAACCGAACCCAGTGGATGTCTGTGTTTGTAACTTGAGTGTTAAGTGTGACCGGAGTGTAGAGAGTTGACGATGACAAAAACGGAAGGTCTCTTTTTTTTTCTGTACACGAGACTTCTGGCAGGTAGGAGTCAGATAGACATTATACCCACCCCCCTCCCCGTATGTTGCACACAGAAAGATCAGGTTCCTAAAAACCGATAAAAGTTCCGTTAGACCCAGAACACTCTCAGTTCCACCGGAAACTCTAACCTTCCTCGAACGATTTCTCCTGTCTCGTTCCGTGTGGTAAAGTCCATCTCTTTTGTCGTACCGTTTCGCGTCGCCTCAACACCTTTCTGTGGTCGTACAAACGTCTTCCTACCTGTAAACCGGACATTCCTTGTAGTCCGAAACCGTCTTTTCCATCCACTCTACTTCGGTCACTCACTCACAGGACGCGAAAGACACAGGGGAGGTAGGTGGCGTCTGACTGATCACACCCAGTGTAGCTGACAAAAGACTGGAGGCTGGAGGACAGCTCAGTCAACTACCCGACCCCTCCCCGATGGTGGTCGGCAGGTGTGAGGACAGTCTCCAGTGTCGAGGACTGGTCCCCGGAGACAGGGACGATTCTTGAAGCTGGAGGAGGAAAGTGGTAAGCTCTAGACCTCCATAGTCGGTTGGTGGGGGTGGGGGGCGGGGGGACGGAGGACGGGTCAAACACGGACCCCCAGGATTGATTGGAAACACCATAAAGGACGTGAAACGGACGTGGAAACATTTGTAGGTGAAATAATTTGAGAGGAGTTCAACGGATCAAACTCACACGGTAGAAAAGGGATATCCTTGATTCCGTCGTTCGGTGCACTGTCTGACAGAGGAAAGAGGACTTCTATCCTTTCTGGTCTCTGGGTTTGACTTCTCGAGACGTTACTGGCGGACTTTTCAGCAGTTCCCGGTGATTCGGTCCCTCCGCGGTTCGGATTCGGGGCGGGGGAAGAGGCTCCCACCGGGCGGGACCCTCCTCCCCGGTCTAGGGGCCTTCGTTTATTTAGACGACGAAGAGTAGACACAGAGACTACGGTGGTCGGTAGGACAGGACTGTCGGTCTGACACATCTCGGGTGTGGTCTCTACCTCGAAGTGGGACCTCCACCACCTGGTCGGCCTTCCTCTCGTCGTCCCCCTACGTGATTAAAACCAGGTTCGACTGTGACAAGTGTCCATGTGAACCTTTTGGTTCCGAGTGAGTCCATGGGATCCCCACCTGCCACACATAGTCCCACGGGGCAGTACGACCTTTGTCCGGACCTACAGGGGTGACAGGGACTCGGGTCTCGACCCCCACCGACCCCTTCTGCGCGGTCGGACCGTGAGACACGCACCCTCAGTCGGAGTCTGCTTCGTCGTATACACGGTACGACCAGGGGAGAGACCCCACTCAAAGTCGAGGTCGAGGATCAACCCTGTGTGAACCTTAGGGAGGGCGTCCGGACCTAGGACGGAGACTACGGGGGCAGTGGTAAGTCCTACTGGATGTCACCCCTGAGTTTGGTGGTCGACCCCTCTTCGAGTTCCGACTCCTCTGTTTTGCGGTCAACCGGGTCGCTCCGTCCTTCGGCCGCGCTCAGGGTCGGGAGGCAGGTGTCCCCCAGGGGTCGGGCGACGTCGGGAGCGGGACCAAGACGTGAAGAGAAGACCTCTCCGGTACGGACGGAGAGGGACCTCCGACGGAATCTGACACCCACGGGGAGGTGTGGGTGGGGGTCCCCGACTCCACGGACCCCTCCCCACACACAGGGGTCCCGTCGTCACCACTCGGCCGCCGCCCTCGTCCAGGGGATCCTCGGTGGAAGCCCCTGTGGACGGGAAGGACCGACGGGGTGGCGACGAGGAAGACACCAGAGAGACCCCTTGTTCGGGAATTATGCAGTGAAAGTGTGTTTAGGCGGAGAGTCCCGGCCGAAGACCCCGAGGTCCTGATTCCGACAAACATTAAGAGTGTTTGCAAAACGTTGACCCTCCACTGGGATATTCTTTCCGACGTACTCTACGAACCTCCGACGTCTCTCCTTGGTCGTGTCCCACATCCCCCCGGCCACCCGTTGTTCCAGGACGAGACCCACCACGACTCTTCTCGGCTGTCGGTCTGCTCACCCGCCCCACCCGTTCCCGGTGGGTCCCCACGACTGTGGTGCTCCGTTTCCCAGTTAGGTCGTCCAGACTCGTGGTCTTCCCGGAGGACCACCCCCACAGTCGACGGACCTCCACCCTCCCCGTGCACCTGACCCTTAGAGTCCCGTCCTGTCACTCAAGGCTCAAACGGAACTTGATTAAGACTCAAGCGGAACTTGATTTACATGTGTGTGTCCTCGTGTCCCCTCCCCTCAACGGAGGTGCCCTTCTTTTGTCGTAGGTCTCTACCCCGGTACCGGTGCCCCGACACCCAATCCTAATCCCAATGCCCAAATAGCTTAAGAAGTGAGTACACTGTTCACCTGGTACGCCACGCAACCCGCGAATTCACTACGGTGTATCCTACTTATTCTGTCTGTGTCTATAAAACGAGACGGTTTCTCTTCGACTCTGTCTAATATTAGTTAGCACCCGTAAAATACTCTCCTATCATACACCACAACGTGTCTTTTATTTATCCAGACACACGACGTAGATACACGGTCCCTTCCACAAAATGACTCTTGAAACATCTTCCACATATAAACCACGAACCTCCCCGGACTCTTCAGTAGATGTCTATGTCTGGGACCTCTTTAAATCTGTGTGTCGATACAGGGAAAATTCGGATACCGATACATCGATAAATCAAGTTTTTTCTCAACGTTCCATTCTACTTAACCCTCTAATCCTGACTATATATGTGTGATGATACATATTTTATTTATTGATTACTCTTGGGCGACATATCGTGTTCCTTGAGATGAGTCGCGAGACACCACTGGATTTACCCCTCCTTTTAGGTTTTTCCTCCCCTACATACGTATGTGTACCGACTAAGTGAAACGACATGTCGTCTTTGATTGTGTAACATTTCGTTGAGATGAGGTTATCTTTAATTTTGTTTGTTTGTTTGTTTGTTTTTGCCAACCCCTACCCTTGAACATAGAGGACTAAGGAATTGAATTGTATTTTGTTGTCACAAAAGACCCCAACCACCTAAGCTTCTCTCTAACACGTGACTCGCAAGACTTTCGAATTGTTACGTGGTCCATAATGAACCTAAAATTCTCCTACAGAGGGTAGACCTCCAACGGTCTGTGACCACATAAAATAGACTACCTCGGAGTCAAGGGTCAAGTATCACTTCTCTTCGTCGCCGGTGCGTGGCTCGAAGACCGGACTGAAGGTGTCTCAGCTCGGTCGACCCAGAAACAGAAGAATAGAGTAAACGATACTGTTCGGACCCAGGGTGGGAAAGACGCTAAGTCAAAAGGATACACAGTTTACCCCTTTTTGAATAGACGGGTGAGTTAGGAGTTTCGGTGGGTTCCAAGTTTCTTTGTATGTTCCTTTCATCTTTCTTGAGCTCTGGTCCCTCCAGGACTACCAATTTTGGAACACACACTTGTGTGTATGGGGAGAGAAGCCATACTAAAAGGTTCAGTGGTTTAGGTACGAAGGCAGTAGTGCGAGTGGTAATTTGTCGATAAATGACACAAAGGCACGGACACCCCTACGAGACGAGTGAAAAATCTTGTTTTGTACAAGGAATGATAGATACAAAATCCTCGAATAGGTTGTTTCTTCTATTGTTGACGAATTTTCTTTCGTTCGTCCCCTGGCCGTACCTGTTAAGTCATTATCTGTGGTGTGTCTGATCCTTTTCTACCTGTGTTAAAATCGAGACTTCCGTGTTTCGGGTCGGGACTTGGGTTTCGTCCCTCGGCACGTGTCTCCCTACGAGAGGTGGGGAGACCGTCGGAGGGGTTCGTCGTCCTTCTCGTCCTTCCTAGGACCTCCCACTCCCACCGACCTTCCCCTCCGTCGTCCGTGAGGCTTCTTTTCTACGTCGGCACCTCAGTCGGGAGTACACCGACCTCTATGTAGTCGACTAGGATCGCCTCATTAAAGGAAGTTGGTTGTGACCCGTTCACTAATACGTTCGGGAAGCGTCGTGGGGGGCCACGGAAACCACTTTGAGAGATAATCGACCAGAGACATCCTTCCCTAAGAGTGACCCGACCTCCTCTCGAGGCAGAAAAAGACGTATTTAATGAGGGAATAGAACTGGGAAGTTGTCGTCAAGTTTAGTAGGGTTTCGAGTGAGTCCAACTGGAGGAAGACTTGAGGTCCTTTACCCTACCCACCCCTCTGAGGGTGGAGTGGGGGGACCCACCGTCGGTGTGGTCGGAGAGGATTGACTGGAGACCGGAGGTCGGAGAGAAAGACGACCTTCCTGTAAAGATCGTTTAGCCAAACTCTGAGTAAACAAGGGTTCGGAGGTCACCACGGGTCTCGGGAGTCATACTGTAAAGTCTTGTCGAGTGGTCCTGCGGGGTCGGAGTAGGTCTGGGTAGTGGAACGTGTCTTCAGCACATAGTCCCACACAAACACTCAAAGAGCGTCAAAGGTGTAGGGTACGACGGGGTAGATAGACGGATCTCGTGGCGAGGGGTGGAGGAGGAGTGTACGTGGGAGGAAGGACGGACGGTGCGGACACGACTGTAGGTGGTGGGACGCTATGGACATAGGCAACAGTGGAGACAGTGTCGGATCCGGTGCACGGGCGACACTTCCGTCCCGAGTACGTAAAAGAAAAATAAGTGGGGGGTCGGGTCAACACGAGTCGTACCGTGGAACCGGTAGGAGTGGGGGTCAATCACTTACAAGTCTCCCTTCCGTGTACCGTCTGTGTGAGGTGGGGTTTGGTCCGAGGAGACTCTGGTCCGACCGGAGGCCGTGTTGGGTTTGTGTCTCAGCGAGGTCGACGGGAGGTACCGTTGAGTCCTCGGACGGGGTGCACCGTGTACCGCTCGGTGGTCTTCAGTGGTACCGTGTTAAGTCCGAGACACTTTCGAGCTTTGTACCCGGTCCTCCTACGTCGACTGTAAAGTGCCCTCAAACCCCAACAAAAATAATCAATTGGTCTTTTTATTATCGAGTCTGAAAGACTATGTACTATCGTCCGTTTTAGGAAAGTGCATATTAATATAGAGTACCTTAATAGTTTTGTTCCGACCTCCGTCTCTGTTTAGAGATGAAAATCTGTGTCCTTGGATTTTGGACACTAGTGTCCACTCAGCGAGGCGAAGACACTTCGAAGTGGAGTCAAAGGAGTGGACGTGTTCTGTTCGACGCAGACGTCCTTGGGGTCGGGGCGTCCTGAAGGGTCAAGGGACGGACCCGAGAGTAGTGACGTAGGACCAGAGATTGTCGGTCCCGACAGACTCTGGGTATTGACAGGAGAGGAGTCGGTCCACTTGTCTCTCTCTTTTCCAATCGTCCAATCTTGTCTTTCACCTCACTTTGACCCTTCCATGTTTACGGTTAACGACTCTTCGTTATTTACGGTTGTACGGAAGTGAGGAAAGAACGTTTAAGAACTCTACTTTCTTCCCACATTTTCGTTTGTTCGTACAAATCAAAGTGGAGATTCTACTTAGGTTGTTATAATTAATCTTAAATTCGTGTAATTCATTTGAGTCGTTGTACTACCGAGGAAGTCACCCTTAATAGTCTCTTAGCGGTTCATCAGTCCCCTACTTTCGTGTCTAGAGGAAGGAGGGTGAACCTCTGGAAGGTCTAAGGGACTAGAACACCGAAAGATACAGGTTATGTCACAAAGGATCGTAGAGGAGTTGTTTCGACTAGTTCAGAGGGGAACAAAGAAAGGGGTGATCACTTACCTAAAGTCTACGTCCTCAGGGCGGAACGTCCCATTCGGGGAGAAGAACCAGTGGGGACCCGAAGAAAGAGGATGACTCTTACACCACGATTGTGTGTAGACATGAGGGTCTCAGGATTGTCCTACGTGAGACCGTCAAAATCGAAGTAGTTTTGGTCAAATTTTACAAGCCACTAGTCTTCTTGTGGGTCCCTCTTTCTCCCAACGTCATATCAATGGACGTCCCAACTTCTAATAAGAGTTGCTTTTCGGACCCGGTTTAACGAGTCTTTTAAATCCTTCTCCCTCACCTCATCTCCTCCCACCCCTTTCGTCAGTGTGACGACAGACTCGTAGCAAGTGACGAAGGTCCCTAACACCATGGAGGGTATAAGAAATGTAGGAAGTGGGAACGGAAAGACATCTCACTCCTTATACGGTTAAACCTTACTAACCACCTCCCTCCGTCAATAACGTAGACACGATTTCTTTTTGTTCCTACTATTATTGTTTTCAGATTAAAATTAAAGGATCGTTAAGAGAGAAGGTGTCAAAACTCACTCTCGTCTGTCCTGCGATATCTACCTAGATTTCGACCGGAACGAAGATCTATCCGTACCCTTTGACTCGGGGGGGTGGGGCTGGGGAGTGGTTCCAGACATAAATCCTTAAAGAAGATTTCTATATAAAAAGGACAGAAGTTTTACTCTGATCCTTGGGTGTCCCAGATTCGCTACCCAGTTCAAAAGGTCTCAGTGAACCTTTGGTGTTTCGACCTGAGTCCGAGGGTCCGAGACAAACGTCGGTGAAACAATAGAAGGACCTCCATTTCAGGTTATGAGTCTAGTCCTGAGTACGTCCTCCGACGTTCTCATGGAAGACACAACCGGTATTTTGTCAGCAATCTCCGGATTGTCCTTGTTGCGAAGAGTGTGTTAGCACACGTAATCTATCACAGCGGGAAAACTCTTTACGTGTAGTGAAATCTACGGTTCAGGGAGGGACTGGTGGAGGTTTGAAGAGAACATCTTATACACCGGTTTGCGTTCTGTGTCTTCGTTTGATTTACAGGTAGTTGTTTACTTACCTACTTCGACACCATACGTATACGCTACCTTATAATGAGTCGGTGGTTTTTATTACTTTATTTCGGTAAACGTCGTTATATCTACCCGGATCACTGATAGTATGATTCAGTCTGTCTGTTTTTCTTTCGGGTATACCATAGTGAATTTACATCTCAGACTTTATGTTTTGTCCTTGAAGGGACCACCAGGTCACTAACTCTTAGGTGGAACTTTACACCACTGTGTCCAAACTAGGGATCAGTCCCTTGATTTTAGGGTGTACGGTACCTTGTTGACTTAAGTACACGGGGTTGATGACTCAGACTCGAGAGGTCTCGGGTTCGCGGAGTCCGTTGGTTTTACGTTTTAGGGTGTACTACGTTACTTCGAGGGCGCACGACGTTGATTCTGGGTTCCGTCGGTTTATTTATGTATTTCTATATATGTGTATACAAAAATATTATTTTTCATTTTATGTTTAGTTGTATGCATACTTTGTTTTTGTCTGAGTTGTCTGGATTTCTTGTCTAAACAAGAACGGTTCCTCGTCCCTCCCCTCCCTTTCTTTCCCTCAAACCCTAATCGTCTCCGTTTGATAATATATATCTGATATACTTCTTGTTCCAGTATGACATATCGTGTTCCTTGGTATAATTTATAAGACACTGTTTGGTATCACCTTTTCTTATACTTTTTAATATATATACACATATATATATATAATTACATACAATCAGAGAGTCAGAATAGGTTGACAAACACTGGCGTACCTACATCGGGTGGTCCGAGGAGATAGGTCCCTAAAAACTCTGTTCTTATGACCTCACCCAACGGTAAAGGAAGAGGTCCTGTAAAAGTAGACTCGATGGTCCCTTCGGGCTACACACGTATATATATATACACACACACACACACACACACACATATATATATGTGTATATATATACATACATACACATACACACATATATATATATATGTGTATACACACACACACACACACACATAGCCTCTTCCGTTACCGTGGGATGAGGTCATGAGAACGGACCTTTTAGGGTACCTGCCTCCTTGGACCTTCCGACGTCAGGTACCCCAGCGACTCCCAGCCTGTGCTAACTCGCTGAAGTGAAGGTGAAAAGTGAAAGAACGTAACCTCTTCCTTTACCGTTGGGTGAGGTCACAAGAACGGACCTCTTAGGGTCCCTGCCCCCTCGGACCACCCGACAGACACCTCAGCGTGTCTCAGCCTGTGCTGACTTCGCTGAATCGTCTGAATCGTCGTCACATATATACATATGTATACACACACATATATATATGTGCACACACATATGTACACACATATGTGTATACACACATATATGTGTATATACACACATATACACACATATATATGTGTATACACACATGTATATATATACACACACACATATATGTATATACACACACACATACATATGTATATATTAACACACACATATATATATGTATATATTAACACACATATATGTATGTATATACACACATATATATATATGTATATATTAACACACACATATATATGTATATATTAACACACACACATATATATATGTATATATACACACACATATGTATGTATATACACATGTCTGTATGTATACACATATGTATATACACATATATGTATGCACACATAATACACATATGTATATGCACATATGTATATGCACACACACACACACACATTTACAACAACAACAAGTCAGACATTCAGTACGGACTGAGACGTTGAGGTACTTGACGTCCTGTAGTCCGGAGGAACAGGGAGTGACGAAGTGTCTCAAACAAGTTTAAGTCCAGGTGACTTAGTAACTAAGATCGCTTGGTAACACAGGAGGAAGTCAATATGTCGTCTTTAATTGTATAACATTCAGGTGAGATGAAGTTATTGTAATTTTTTTTTTCTTCTGATGTTCTGGTTTGTCTACGATAGAGTCGGTGGGGTAGGGGGTCGGTATGACGAAACCGTTTACATGAAAGGACCCTTGCAAAACATTTCTGTTCCGAAGACACGGGTAGTTGAACTCGGGTACGGTCCTTTTTTAGGGTTGTGTCAGGAACCACCAGAGGTTGGAGTAGTCGACAGAGACATTCCAGAGGACCGATCAATCTAACCCACTTGATGTGGGTGTTCACATTGGGTGACCCTCCGAAAAAACACCAAGGACGAGGACATACTTCCTCGACTTCTGATGTGTCGGACCCCCGTCAGGTGTCCTCGACTCCTTCAAGGGACCTCCTCCTCTACGACGGGAAAACGAGAAACGTCGGGCACCGGTCAAAGATTTAAGATGAAGACTCTCTCACTCGGTTTGAACGTTGTTTGTCGACTCTACATTGTAAAAGGTAAGTATACGTTTTCTGTAAATAATAGACACCCTGTGACAAATCTTTAACGAGATGATAAACTAAACACTATTCACTAATCATTTGTACAAATAGTTTCATTTATATTGGGTATCTCACTGAAGTTAACCTAAGTGTATGTAATCACAGACCCTTTGGACGTTTCGGGAGAATTTCCCTTGACTGTACAGTGCACGATGCGGACGGAGGAGAGGTGGAGGGAGCGCGGGTCGGGAGACGTGAGTCTGGAGTGGATGTCGAGACAGGTCGGGAGGGAGATCTACGTTTGACGACCAGTGTGCGTCCCCTTTCACATCCTGCATACCGGTTCGAACGGGGTTTTGTTCTTGTGGCAAACAGGTGACTTCGAACGTTTCTCACGGTTCGAAAGTCTCCCAGTCAAGGATTCCCTCTAAGGATGACCCAAGTAGTGAAGACCCTTCTCCTCACCGCGAGCCCGGTGTCGGTCCGAGACCTTGACGTCTGGTATTTCCGTCTGTAGTGATTGGGACGGCCCTACTGTAAGAAAGAGGGTAATTATCGTTGAAGGACGTAAGACGAACGGGGTCTTTTGCTTTACTTACTCCGGACCGACGTTCACATCCCCTCTTATTTCGGGTCCTACCGTTATTTAGCCTCACGTCTCACCGTCCGTGACATTAGGCGCCCTTACTGCGAGGCCGAGTTCCTTTTCTTGGAGAAACCCCTTGGTCACCTCCCTTAGCTACCGGTATTTTCGTAGGCTCCGCCGTCGTCGTCGTCCTTTTTCTCTATGACAACTGGCCCTGTCCGTCGTCTAACATCCAACATTTTGTTTTATCTTTCAGTAATTCGCCACTCGTTTCCCGTCCTAACGCACCACACCCACAGTGCCCTCTGGATGCAATATCCTAAGTCTTGGGGTGGGAGGGTAGGGTGGGGCTGTCAATTCTCCAGTCTTAGAGGTCCTGAAACAGAGATTCCGGGGTCCTAGGACGTGTTTCCGGGAAGAGATAGGTGTTCGTACCTCTCTTCTCTCTGTCATAAATAACGGAGAATACATTGTCCAGATAAACCTTTGGATAAGACTGGCCGAATAGTCCCATAATTATGTAGTATCTGTATGACTCGACATAAGTAAATCCCAAACCCAACGAAATTGGTTTCTGAAAGGACCCTTCGTACGGTCGTACACAAAAGACCTTGCTAAGGGGAAAAGACGGAGTAAAGGTGGAAAACTAGGTCGTCTCCCGTCTCAGTTGGGTATTGTGACTCCAGCCCCTGGGACTCCCCGTCAAGGTCCGTACTTCGCAGGACCCTCTTCCCCCAGTCTCTTCGTGTCCGTACTTAGTTGCGAAGTAGGACATTCCTCTTACACTCCTACCTATGAAAGACTACGGTTTCTGTCCCTCAACCATCCTGGTTTCTCCCAGGACAATTTCTTGGGGGTTACACGGACGGAGTCAAAGGGTCGGTAAGGTCCCTCGTCTTGTGCACTTAGTAAAGGTAGTGTGGGACACGCGATTTGGTACGAAACACCTCACGGAGACTGCTGTCTCCGTCCCGTCGACCCTTTTTCTATCCTCCGGTCCATCTTTAGTCTCTTGTGTCCTTTTTTCCGTCCCTGTTTCCGAAGGGAGTCGACGGACAGAACAGACAGCAGGGGCACACGTGTCGAGAAAGAGGGTACGTAAGGTTACGAACGGAAGACAGAGGAAAGAAACCGCCGGAACCGATGGGAGGGGTCGTTGAGACAGAACCCTCTTTATTTTCATTTTGGGGTTTGTTGAGGACCCCCTTTTGCCGTCGTCGACGAAGTAGGGAGACGACGCGGGTGACGCCCTCCATCGTCCTTCCGTCCGTGGGCCGGTCGGTCGCGGCCCTCTCGAAACTAAAGGTTAGACTAGTGACGCAAAACAGTCGGAGACGTGTGACGTTTGTCGAGCCGGGGTAGATAGTGTCTCCTCTTCCCCACTACCTTCCTTATTTTTTCCTCGGTGGAGGTAGAGATCACCGCTTACCGACCACGTCTACAGGACGGTGGCGGTGGGCCCGAGAGAGGGCCGTGGACGGTGGAGTGGTACCTCTTCAGTGACCGGTGTCGACCCGACGCCGAAACGACGGCGTCTCAAGATCATGGATGTCTAGGGTAGGTGGTCTGAGGAGAGGACCTTTCTTGACTGCCTACGTCCTGCGAAAAGGGGAACCGACAAACAGGACCAGGAGGACAAGGGTAGGTGTATGTAAGTGAGTGTGTGTGTCTACCGGTCTGGGGGTGACTTTGCGCAGAGGGTGGGGGTAGTACGTCGCCACGGATACTTCTGAGTGTCACGAATGTTGCACACTACAGCGTGGAAAGGACCCGGACGAGGAAGGGAGACGGTTGTCGGGTGTGTAAGGGGGCCGATCTGACGGAGAGAGAGAGGGAGACAGAGAGAGAGTGTGTGTATGTTTGTACGCGCGTTATCAGAGAAGAACGCGACCACGAATCAACGAGTTAGCACAGGCTGAGAAACGTTGGGGTTCCTGACATCGGGCGGTCCGAGGAGACAGGTACCCCTAAGAGGTCCGTTCTTATGACCTTACCCAAGGGTACGGGAGGAGGTCCCGTAGAAGGGTTGAGTTCCTAGCTCGGGTCCAGAGGGTGTACTGTCCACCTAAGAAATGGTAGACTCGGTGGTCCCTTCGGGCTCTTATGACCTCACCCATCGGATAGGGAAAAGGTCCCCTAGAAGGGTTGGGTCCCTAACTTGGTCCCAGAGGACGTGACGTCCGCCTAGGAAATGGTCGACTCGATGGCCCCTTCGGGTGTGAGAGAAAGTGAAGGGACGTAGGACACGCACGTACACGACTCAGAGTAAGACGATAGTGCCCTTTATAGGAAGTAAATAATTAGTAGTTGTTCAGTGGTTTTTTCGACTTTGGGATGACACTTGGTCAGTTGCACGATCCCGGACCACTGGGTTCCCAGTTGTCCTGTTCCACGGACGGACGACACATCGGGTTCTGTCTCGTACAAGTCCCACCATAATCACGTCGTGTAGTCTGTGTCAGTACCTTAGACAGATTTTTATCTGAAAATCTTTATCTGGGGTTCGGGTTTAAGGTTTGTTCGAGGTGTCTAAAAAGACTACCTATTTGGACTCTTAATAATGACTTAGAGTCTCACCGACCTCCCGTCCCAAGTCTGTCTTTAGTCCACGTACTTTTTGGAGCTGTCCACTCGTCTCTGTGGTGGTACTTCCCAGAAAAGACACCCTAGACCTGGGACTCCGTAGACCTTAGACTGTACATCTCAGATTCTCAAAGTCTGTCCTACTCTTACACGAGTCTGGACACAGCACTTTCCGACAGCGACGGTACCCTCTCGTACAACTCTTCACTTCTCGTAGACACTCTGGGGTGGTACCAGATCGGGCTATCCCGTCGCCCGTCTCCGTCCCGTCCCGTTCCGGGCCCTTCCTACCTCCCTACGCCTGATCCCTACTTCCCTACGAGTAGGTCCAACCCTTCGACCCCCACCCGCCCCACCCCCTCCCTCCTTCCATGTCATCGTTCTCGTCCCTTGTGCAGGACCCCCGGTCGCCCGTGACCCGTGGTCCTGAGACGAGAGGGAGCTGAACGAGTCGATCCGGCACCAGTCGTTGTAGGGGTGAGATGTGCGTTCCTTCGTTTCGACTGTCTAGTGGGTACCAGTGTGTCCATTATTCAGTGTTCCGTCCCTGTCCTGGAGGCCACCGGACAGAGGTCCTCTGGCCGTGAGACATCGGTCCAGGGTAGGGGAAGCCCCACTCCCCCACTCCCGTCTCGGGACCTTGTTCCGTACCCGCCACGGATGTCCCCAGAGTCGGATCTTCCACTCACAGTGCCCACCGAGAGACTCCTGGGAGACCTGACCGTAGCGAAGGGGTGGGTCGGACGGTTACGGACACCCCACCCCCGGAGACCGACTCGGAGTCTCCGGCGAGGACGACCGACCAGGGGACTTTCACCCGTCTGTGGACAACTGGTCACATGCCCTACAAGTGTGTCACGACAGATGTCTTCCTGGTCAGGGTCCTGGAGAGTTCTTCCTCCCGACGCCCCCCGAGACTACATACGGGACCCGGGTGTCTATGGGGGTGGTAGGCTCGACCGTCTCTACCCACCCAGAGGGAGACTCCTGCACAGACCAAACCCTCTCTACCGTCTAGGCAACGGTACTTGGATAGGTACACCTTCGTGTGTCCACGTGGGGAGGGACGATACGTCGGTCAGGAGCCGGGTGGGGAGAGGGGTTTGGTGGGAGCGGGAGATCGCAGGAGCGACAGGGACGGCACCTGTCACGCGAACTGTACTTCGACACTTTAGATGGACAAAGTGAGGAACAGTGACACCGGGAGTGTGACTAGGGACCACCAAGTGTCGTGACTGGGTGACCACGGGTCGTCTGAGTAATGTTTACTGTCTTTCTCTCTGTCTCTCCTCGTGTCCCCACCAGTCCTACCTCTTTGTTCCTCCGGCTGTCCTGTCCCGAGCCCTCCCTTGCTCCTTTCGGTCCATTATTCAGTATTCCGTCCCTGACCTGTCCCCTCTCTCTTCTTTTGTCTTTCTGTCCAAAAGACAGGAGACTCAAGAAACAAAGGACAACCTACTTACACACACACACACACACACACACACACACACACACACACACACACACACACATTGCTCGTAGTTCTTAGTTTAGACCCGACGTGACACTATTCGGGGTGTGGACCTCATTCAGGCTCGTCCCACTCTACTTTACAGAAATGTCGTTGTGGTTGATCCCACAAGCTTTCCGACTCAGACCGTCGTATCCAGGACCCTTCCCGGTCAGACGGGTCGCGGTCCACAAGAGGTCGCACCCGGGGGACGAGGGAAACCTCCGACGTGACGACTCTGAGGACCACAGATATGACCGACGGGTCCCGACCGTCCTTTCCCCTCGGGTAAGTGTTTTTCCTGGGACAAAGGAGGGTTCCGTCCACTCCGTGTGGAAATCCGAAGGGACTTGTGTAGGGATTTCAGACTGTCATCCACCGTAACCTCCTCGGGGCCAAGAAACAATATTCATAAATAAGGGTACTTTTGGGACACCTAAACTGAACTTGTCGGGTCCCCTCCGACTAAACGACTGATGTCTCAACGGATTTATTTTGGTCACCCTTCTCTTAGAAGGTCTCGTCACGTCACCCCTTGGGTGCGCACGGAGAGGTCCAGGGTTGTGGTCCTTCGCGGGAGGAACCGGGGGGACCACCCGCCGAATAGACGAGGAAAAGGTCGTCCCCAATAAAAGTATCCTTAATAGTCGGAGACGTCCCAGGATTCGAGGGGTCGAGGTCTAGAGGGGTCGCTCCGACCGTGTCTCGGGAGGAAGTCCCGTTCCCGTGTCTCTGGGGTCGCAGGCCGTATGTCTCGGAGGGTTTGTCTGAGAGGACTCGGAGACGTGAAATGGATGTAAAGTGTGATTATCCGCCAAGCCCACAGGCAAAAGTCCGAGGACGTTCCTCCGCCCCCGACGTGACTTACGGTCGGGCACCACAGATCCAGTAATCGGTACAGACGTCTTACGTCCATTAAACACAAAGACGAAACACGTTAACGGTGATTACCGTGTCCGTATCTTGCTTCGGTAGAAGGATTTGTGTGCAGTCTCCTTATCTAAACGGTCCATGTTTTCCGCTCCTCCTCTTCTTAACTTGAACTTGCGATCGTACAAACACGCTTTCACTACGTGAATTCAATAATACGTACTTTTGATAACCGTTTTAACAGTCAGACCCGAAGAACCTCTCTCTTCTACTTGTCTTCCCCACCCAGGCGACCAACCTTCTCTCCCGGCACCTCGAACACCCCTGTAGCTAATGTGTACCCCCTCCTCTTATTTTACTCTTGATTTCGAAGACTTCAGCTTAAATTCTATCGCTACCCTTCCCTGCCGTATCCAGCCCCCTCCCCACCTGGAGTCTTGTCCTAGAGTCATACCTGGTCGAAAAAAAAAAAAAAAAAAAATTCTAAATAAATAAATAAAACGACACCTGTTACAAAATTTCAGAACTAGCTTAGACAATGTTGTAACGAAGACAAAACCAAAGGCCCGGTGGGCCGCACACCCTAGGATCGAGGGCTCAGTTCCTTCCTTATGTGTGGGGAACGCCAACTTCCACCTCGGAATTCGTGACCTGGTGGTCCGTTCAGGGGTCTGGTCGATAAGTGAATATAAAAGATGTGAAGCATCAGGAAAATGAAGTCGCTTACCTCGGCCCGCAAAAGGTACACCAGGGAGTCGGACTCGTCGAGGAGTTCGGGGATCACTGGGACCCTCAGTGTCCGTCGTGAACCTAAAACAAGAGAGAGACAAAGTCTGACTTTATAGGGGCCGACGTAGCCGAAATACGTAAGCCCAAATATAAAATGAAAAATATGAACCTGGAACTACGACAGAGCACAAAATTCTTGTCCTGTAATTGTGGCACTGGGACTAAATTATAAGTTTCGTTTACTCCAGGGCCCATCTTCCCGCACACCTACAGTAGTATGCCTGCTGGGTCACTACTTCTATTTAATGTGAAGGAGTCCGAACACATCCCTTGCGAGGAAGACACAGAGATTTTGTCCTTATGTTGGTACCGGAAAGGATGAGAAGAGACGTTTGAGACGTTTGAAGCCTCTCCCATTTTGGTCTTCTCGTGTAGGTCCCCCGGTACACTACCCAAGACTGTCGTCTTCCCGCAGTTTCACTAATTATGTTCTATCTTCTAGTAGTCCCCTATCTAACTACGTGAACACACATGGTATCTGTGTGTGTGTGTGTGTGTGTGTGTGTGTGTGTGTGTGTGTGTGTGTGTGTGGTTCTACAAGTAAAGGTAGGTCAGAGAGGATTGGTCCTAGTCGAATGTCGTCGGAGTGGTCTAGGATGGTTCCCGACCGTCACCCCGACTCGTGTTTACTTCATCTTTCGTCTGTGTCGTAGACGTGTAACGGTCCGAGAAAACAACGCTAGCCGTACCCCTGCTCTACCGACGTTTAGAAACGTCTTGGGATCCGTCTATTCGTTTATTATCAGAGGAGGGTAACAGTCTACTTCTTTCTATCCCTTGTTAGGTATGTCTACTAAACAGATTTCACCATCTCTTGAAGAGAAGGATTCTCTTTGGCCTCCAACCTCAGGGATATGTATCGTTTATTTTTACAGTTGTGACACCGGATCAGGGGGAAGACGGTTGTCGTTTCTGGGACTAAAAGATACGTTGGAACACCGGTACGGAGGTCATTCTTTATTTTTGGTTATCGGTCCCATTGGAGTCCCCGGAGCCCGGTAGCAAAGGTCCCTCTGGACAGGAGTCGGTCCACGACAGAGGAGAGGAGGGAGAGGGAGAGCCGACGTAAAATAGAAGAGACTTAGGTAGTCGGGTCGTCAGGGGTTCCTCTTCCCTTGGTCGGACCACAGGAAAGTTTTTAGAAGAACCAGTGTGCATGGTTCTCTCTTTATGTCGTACATGTAGACTTCTTCGGTAATCGAGACTAGTCGAAATTTCGGTCTCGACAAGTTTGTACACGTCTTTCTTTTATCGTTATATTTGTCTCCCTCTTTGTTTCTGTCCTTAATTTTTGTAGTAGTTGGCTCGACATTTTGGTTCGACACTGACCCCCTTCCGCTCGGTCCGAGTCTGACCGCGGGCAAGGCGCCACGTAGGTACTGAGGTGTCTTTGAGTAAGAAGGGTCAAAGGACAATTAAAGGGACGAGGTATCGCGCCTACCCCCGAGGAAATAACTTTGTATATAAGAAATATGTCGGATAATATTTAGGAATAGAGAAGTGCTCGACTCCTTGTCAACGGGATGGTCGGACCAGGGTTCGGGGAACTGCCCCTTGAGTCCGGTCGGGTCTTCGTCGTGGTGGCACTTGGAGTGGTGTCGAGACGGACGGGCGACTGTCCACTAAGTAAAGGAGATTGTCGAGACGGGTAGACACGGACCCCCGTCCTCCGGGGGTCTCGGGTGGTCTCTGCAGAGAAGGCATTCTCGTGACTCCGGTGTCCTGGACTCCTGGTAACCGAGTAAAGTTTCCCCCTGACTTTTGGGGTAAAGTCGGATCCCGTCGTTTCTGTTTGGTAAATTACGTAATTGGATGTGACTCAGGAGTGGGGCGAAGAGTAGAACGGACTTCCCATTCTGACAATTAATAAGGGTCCGAGTAGAGGTCTGAAGCTTCTGGTATAGTACTGACGGCCCCTCCACCCACCCTCACCCCGGGTCAGACCAACCTGTGTCTGAAATCTCCACCAGTACTCAAACTACCGACGATGACGACGACAACGAGGTCCGATTCAGAAACTATAGTTTTCCCAGTCAGTACTCCACTTCGTAGTGGAGGGGAATAAACCCGTGGTCCTCCTGTCCCTCGACACTAAGTTGACGACGTGAGACACGAGGCCTCCTTTGCTGGTTGGGGCCCCGGTGTTCGGAGTCCTGCCTCCCAGAGTCATCCCCGGAGTTGGTCTTACTCGTAGAAGGTAGGTCGAGCCTTCCTTCTCGTGTCTCGCTACCCCGACCCTCACAAGGCACGGTGGTCCTTAGTCGAGGACTGCGACCTTCTCCCACTTCTCCTGGGTGCCCCATCCACCGAAGCCAAATCCGCAATCCTTTTCCCCTCGGCGGGTTCGCATCTCCTCCTCTTAGCGAAGTAGGTGACCGTCAACCCCCTGGTCGGACTCTCCCTCACTCCGACTGACTCTCCCCTCTCACCAAGAGGAGAGAGGCGAGGAGGGGGAGAATCGGCGACGTGGGGGAACTCCTGTAGTAGGAATTTTATATAAAGTAAAGTGTCGACGTAATACCATGGTGTTTTAGGACCCTTAGGTTAAATTCTTGTCTAATGGAGGAGTGAATGAAGTAAACTTCGTTAATGTACAATTAAAAGTAACTTTGGTCGGATTACGTATGGTTAGACTACGGCGTTAGAGTAAACTTATGAATTCCCTTGTAGGTGGCCCAAACCCCGAGGTCTCTAACTATAAATTTCCCGGTGAAGTAGTAAGAAAAACAACCACCCGAGGGATCAAGGTCGGGGAGGGGCGTCGAGGAGTCCTCCCGTCAAAGAACCACTTTCCTCACGTGCAGTCGAACGAGGTTTGGCGTCCATACCCAGGGACCTCTCCTTCGGACACAAGGTACGTAAACAGAAGAGAGACGGTGCAACCGGTACATGCACACGCTCTTTTAGTAGAGGTGGAAACAGAAGGAATGTCTCAGTTCAAAGTAAGAGACGGAGGACGTGTCCCTCCCCTTCCGTTACGGTTCGAGGTCGGAAAAGAGTCGGAGGTAGGTGTGGGTAGGGTTTAGTGACTACTAGTGCATAACATAAGAGTCGGTAAGTGGATTCCTCCTTTATCGAAGGATCTGTTTGGGACACGTAACTAAAGTCGATGACCATTAATTATTATGAGTCCCTGCGACTTTAGTCGACCAGAAAATCAAAATCTTCTCCCTCCAACTTTTTTTGCTCCAGACAGACGAATCAAATACGTAAATTTGATTTCTTTAAGTACAAGTTTCGATGTTAAATTAATCTAACATTCTGACATTTCCTGGGCCCTGATAACACTTCTACGATATAAGACACACAAGATAATACAACATTAATTAGATGTGGCTGTACCTTCGTCCGTCTACCCTCACTGTTCTACCTAAATTAAGTTGTCTCAGGGCTCTAGAACCAAGGTCTCGTTGGACTCAAGAAGAGGACAAAGCTTCCTCCATGAACCCCACATCCCTATCCGTCCCTTGATCTGACTGTGAACATTGAGAACCGATTAGAAACGGGACTTCAAGGTGTCCCCAGACCTTATACATATAGGACATGCACACATACATGCCTCGGAGGTATCGCACAGACAAGAGTCTCCACCCATGTCTTGCCATTGAAATCCTTTCTTTCCTACACTCTGAAGGGACCGCCAGACCCCCAATTCTGAGGTACGAAGGTGACGTCCCCGACCCCAAGTTAGAGACTAGGCCGTTGATTCTAAGGTGTACGGTGTGTGTCGTAGTATCAGTTTTGTTCCGTTTCGGGGGTAAGAGGACCCCGACTGTATTTGTTTGTTGGTTTTTTCGTTTACGTAGTCTCCTATTCACGAGACCTCCTTCTATTTACTCGCTGTCCTTCGTTCCTTTGTACCCACCGCCAGGATCAAATGATAAAAAATTAATAAGGTCGTGTAGTCGGTTCGTCTCGAGTTGCGGAAACCCTGAAAGAAAGACCCTCCTTAGTTTCCTGGACCTCCAGATACCGAAGTCGTAGGCAACGTGATTTCTATCGTTAAGAAATACGTAGTCCCATAAAATTCTGGGAACGGTTCCGTGCCGGGAGGTGAAGACTCTACTTCCTGAGCAGTGAGGTGGTCATCCTCGGACATTTTCGGTTTCCCAGTATTCACTAGACCGGTCATTCTACCTGGTTCTCCATGTGTCTGCTCCGTCTCCCCCCGTGTTGCCGCGGGGGTCGGGGGTCGGATTGTCTGGAGAGACTAGACAAGTTAGAGTTGTTGTCTTGTTTATTTTTACCATAAAGGAAGGGACGTGTCTCGAACCGTTTATGCGAAAAACAGAAGCACATCTTCTGACTTATGATAATAAAAGTAACGACCTCCCAAATGATCCGATCATCTTACATCAACATTATGTTTCTTTGTGAGTAAAATTGTCTTGTGAGCTAAAGATTCCCTTTAAAAGATTACGTATTAAACTTGATTTACACTCAGTGAGTCCTTGAAACTTGAAGATACCGACCACCCCCGACCCGTTTAGGACGAACCTAGGTGTCTACGACCCTTTCTGAGTGGAGAACTCTTTCATACTCGAATCGTATTCGAGACGTCTCACGAGGTACCTGTAAAGATAAGAGTGAGAGGAGATTGGACCCGACCAGTGTCGTGGAAAGAATGGAAAGACTTGTCCGTCAAATAAGTAGGTGTCGGAGGATAACTTTTTAACGTAATGAAAAGTAAAAGTTTGGGTGTTTGCTCCTACCGTGGTCCCTTTTCTCACCTCGACAGACAGACACTGGGCACCACTTCGTTCTAGACCTTTAGCCGGTGGGAGTCAGTGCAAGTACGAAGACCGAACTGGATGTACTGTTAGTCGACGTAAAGATGTTCTGCAGTAGTGAAACGTCTGGAACCGTACTCAAGGAAGTGATGGAGAGACGTGGTCGGAACACGGTCCAGGGACCCCGTATAACCTCCAGCGTGATTAGTACTCTTCTACGTTGCACCACTGGTGATCCAGACGACGACACTCAGGTCTCTTCCCCGAGTCAGTGGTGACGTGGACAGACGAACAGGTGAAGGACCGACGGAGAGGAGTCGAGACCAGGTCGCTTGACGTAGGGGGTGTGGAGGGTCCGGAGAAACAGGAGTCCAAAGTCACGTCCTGTCCCAGGAAACCCCTTCCCGTCCTACCTTGTCCCCCTGGAAGGGAGGGTAGACCCTCCCTAGACACCGGAACCAACGTAGAGGGTCCCCGAGGTCGGGTCGAAGACTACCAACCCAGACCGGGGGATTGCACTGGGTCACGGGGAGGGACGTACGGGAGTCGGACCTCTACGTATACCTACCCTTCTCGTACCCATATTCGCCTACCACAAGTCAGAGGACTAACCGAGGAGTCGAAGGGGTAGTGGAGGTAGTGACCACGTTGGTTGATACGGACAATGTGACTGTCCCCGAGACCGACCAAGCTCCCCCTCCCCTTTGTGAGTCTCTCGTAGCCTCCTCCTCCGGTGGGACTCGATTTAAACCTTCCGGGGCGTCACAACTCAGTTTCTGTTCCCGTATTATCCTCCTGCCCGTCCACACTTCCGTCCAGGACCCCCGGTCGCACAGACGTGGACCACCGGTGTCTGTCTCTTACCAGTGCCTCTGCCCGACGTATCTCCGACTCGAGGTGGTGGACGAGAGCCGTCGGAGCCGTGTCACACGTACTGGTCTAAGGTTCTTTCGCACTCACAGTAGTCACTCTCCTCTCCTCACGGGTAGTACTACAATGTTTGAAGTGCACTCTTGGTCTTTCGTCCACCAGTCCCCTGTGGTCTAGCACCACAGACGTCGTCTAAACCCCTGGTCGTGATCAGAGGTTCCCACGGGAGCCCCACGTCGCTGGTTACCAGTCCCCCATACAATGGTTCAGGTCTACCTACCGTCACCAGGGGGAAGGTACTTTCGTAGACGGACGAGGAAGTCACTACGGAAGAACTTCAGACATGGTGTTTGCAATGCAAAGACTGAAAATAGATGATCAGTCATGGTGAGTTCTAGGGTTCGTGGTCTCGACTGTTTGTAGTCCATTCTTTTGGCACACACGTGGACACTCCACTCGGAACCCGGGTTTCCGTAAGTCCCGTAGGGCGGTTTGTTGACAGTTAATCCCGGGAAGTCCTTACTCGTGTACCGAAACGGGTAGAAAGACTTCAGTCCAGTGGAGTAGACTTCCTCCAGGAGGTTCTGCGATGTTAACAGAGAACACCAAATCCCAAATATCTTGTTTAAAATTAAGGAACGTGAAAAGAGAGTAGATATCTTAATACTTACATAATGTACGGTCACAGGTCCCCACACCCTTCTACCCTCTCACTTATTTCTCCCATTACAGTTCAGTCCTTCTGATACGAGTAATACTCTTACTATAATAATAAAAAGTTTTTTATAAAAATATAGTACCAACAACGATAAGTCAGTGGTTCAGTACTGGTTGAGACACTGGGGTATCTGACGTTGCACGATCCCAAGGGACGGAAAGTGACAGAGGGTCTCAAACGTGTTTGCGTACAGGTAACTCAGCCACTACAGCAGGTTGGTAGAGTAGGAGACAGAGTGGGAAGAGGAGGACGGTAGATAGAAAGGATCGTAGACCCATAAAAGGTCACTTTTCAAGGTTACTATTCAAGCCCAAGAAGGGTAGTCCACCGGTTTCATAACCTCGCAGTCGAAGTCGTAGTCAAGAAGGTTACTTATAAGTCACAACTAAAGGAAATCCTAACTGACCAAACTACAGAAACGACAGGGTTGTCTGAGAATTTCTCAGAAGAGGTCTTGGTGTTAAGTTTTCCTAATTAATAAGCCACGAGTCGGAAGGAAATACCAGGTTGAGAATGTAGATAATGGAGTGACACGACACAAATCAGCGAGTCAACACAGATTGAGAAACACTGGGGTACCTGACATCGGACGGTCCGAGGAGACAGGTACCCTAAGAGGTCCGTTCTTGACCTCACCCAACATACGGGAGGAGGTTCCTTAGAAAGGTTAGGTCTATAGTTTGGGTCCAGAGGTCGTGACGTCCGTCTAAGAAATGGTAGACTCGGTGGTCTCTTCGGGGTTTTATGACCGTACGTATCGGATAGGGAAAAGGTTCCTTAGGAAAGACTGGTTCCTTAGTTTGCCCCCAAAGGACGTAACGTTCACTTAAAGAATGGTCGACTTGATGGTTCCTTCGGGTAATAGAGTAACTTTACCTGATTGACCACTAGGTCCGCTCCACCGTTTGGTCCCAGGGTACAAAAGGTGACCACCGTCTAGTCCTTCCCTGTATAGGCGTATTCCTTGACACCAGTGTCTCTGGATTATGAACCTTACGAAAACGTCCCCGTTCCTACGCAAAGTCGTCGGTTTCAAAGAGTGTTGTCCTTCGGTTGACGAAACTGTGTACGGAACATGATGTGAACGAGAAATAAAATTTGTGTAAAAAGCTACAGTACAGATTTCGTTCTATTCTGGAAAAGTTATTTTAAGGTATAAATGTGGAGAAAATAAAAAAAAAAATTTGTTTTCGAAGACAGACTTATCTTTGTGTAGAAGTTTCCTACGGAAAATTTCTTAGGTGCTTCGTCTCTTTTTACACAACTACTACTTTATTCAAGTTACCGTGCCATACTTTTTTATTTTCAAGGACGATTTTCTACTTCTTCTTACTGTACTTTACCCTGTTTTTCTGAGCTCTTTCCGGGGCCGTCTCATATTTAACCCACTACTCCTGCCTCGACAGTGCTCACCCCGACTTCGGGACACGGGCACACACGAGTCTACGGAAGAGATTGAGACGCAGGACGGTCGTAAAACGGAGAGAGGACAGAAGGGTCCCCGACTGTTCGGTTGCTTTGGTTCCTTCACGTCTCCTCAGTGAAGTTTGTCGTTGTGACGAGACGTCTCACTGACGATTTCACTTCGACCCTAGACACAAATGACAGACAGTTCATGAAGATCCAGTTTGACCGGAGGGACTGTTGGGTTCTCTACGAAAAGAATTGATGACCCACGACTCACATGGTCGACCCGAATCTCTTCCGGTGCGGGGGTAGAGGACGGGACGTAGGGTGGGTCCTACCACTACCTCCACGACACCAGGCTCGAGTGACCTAGACCCGTTCCTACGCACAAACTCCGTGTCTTGGGTCTCCCATAGGGTCGGTAAGTCTGGATTAACAACAAAATTAGTCATGTCAAGTGCCTGGACTTACACTGTGACTCCCTTTTAGCCATAGCCCACGTGTGCCCGACCGAAACTCTGCTTCCCTTAAGTCCAGTACTACGACTCAATTCTATCGAAGGGAAAAACACTAGACACCTACTTTTATGATAAATTTACGTTTAGTGTCTCCGTAAATAATGTTGGCACCGATACTAAGGCTTCAATAAATTTTTCGTTCAGCGTCCAACTTATAGAAATAGTTGGTGGGTCCACTTCGAGGAGTCACTCCACCCGCCCCCAACTCGCCTGTGTCTTGTGCCGTTCCTCCCTTAGCCCAAGTACTGGAATTGAACTGCCTTCACTAGTCCGTCAAACGTGTTACATATGTTTTTTAAGTTAGGACTCATAAGTAACCTCCTGACTACGACTTCGACTTCGAGGCCATGAAACCGGTGGACTACCTTTCTCGGTTAGTAACGTTTTCTGAGATTATAGTCCTTTCCAACTCCCGTCGTCCTCCTCTTCCCCCGCTATCTCCTACTCTACCAACCTACCGTGGTGGCTCAGTTACCTGTACTCAAATTCGTTTGGGGTCCTCTATGACTTCCTGTCCCTTCGGACCGTACGACGTCAGGTACCCCAGTGTCAGTCTGTACTGAATCATTGACTTATTATTGTTGTTATGTTTTTGCGTTATCTTGTCGTAGTTGTCAGTGATCCGTTCCGACTGTCTCCTCGTCGAGAGTCCTCGAGAGGGTCCTTTGGAAAGGAAGACAGGTTTTTATATTTCCCACCAGGTCGACCGGGGCGTCCTTAAGGTCGTGGAAGGACCCGAAAGGATCTCCATTGTTCTGGAGGAGATCTGATAAAGTGGGTGACACTAGGAACATTAGAAATGTTATTCTTTTGTCTCAACGATAATAAAGTAAGTTTCGACCGGGTCGGTAATCGGTCATACATGAACGTGTCTTCTCTGTGTGAAGGGTTCGGTCCTACAAATAATGTGGCTGTGTCCGCAAGTCCAGGTTCAGTACGGGGGGCTCCTAGACCCTTCCAATCCTACTCCCTCGTCCCCAGACGAGACGCCTTCCTACACGGCACCTGACTCAAGGGAAAACGGGTACACGTTGAATCGGTCCTATGCGAGAGGGTTACCCTCAGACTGTAGAACGACAACTCAGTCGGTCGGTACGGGGTGTGGTTCTGACTTTGTTGTGAAATATAGTTAAATCTCTTTGAGTTCCCTCAAAGACTCTTCAAGGTAATAAATGATTCACTTACCAAAGGTTTTTACAGAAAAAAGAAAAGAGGAAAGCATAAAAGTGGGCGACTGTCCAATCACGGTGAGAAGGTGGGTTGAACAGAAAGTTCTGCATCTTGATCCGATTAACAATTCTTTGTGACCAGAGAAAGTACATGGTGAGTCACTGAAGGTCCTCTGTCCTGTTACCACGTTCTGGTGAAGTTGATACCAGACGGGGTAGGTGTATCTGGGAGCCGCCCCCAGTCTGTGTGGTGGGTGCTACGTCGTCCACCTCGACCGGTACGTCCCCCTGCCCTCTTCCCTTCCTCCTCCTCGTCGAGCTGAGCGGGATAAAGTCTGTTAGTCCCTTCCTTGGTACTCTCCCCCCTCACTGGAAGGTCACGAATATCTTGTCGATGAGATGTAGACTCGCGTCTTCTTAACTACGAAAACTTGACGCGACAACCTCTTCTGAGAACTCTCAGGGAACCTGACGTTCCTCTAGGTTGGCCAGGTAGGATTTCCTTTAGTTAGGACTTATAAGTAACCTTCCTGATTACGACTACGACTTCGAGGTTATGAAACCGGTGGACTACGTTTCTTGACTGAGTAATCTTTTCTGAGCCTACGACTCCTTCTAACTTCCGTCCTCCTCTTCCCCTACTGTCTCCTACTCTACCAACCTACCGTAGTAGCTGAGCTACCTTTACTAAAGTGCGTTCGAGGCCCTCAACCACTACCTGTCCCTTCGGACCCCACAACGTCAGGAACCCCAGTGTTTCTCAGCCTGTGTTGACTCGTTGACTTGACTGACTGACTTTTTTCATTTGGGGCGGAAGGAAACGGTTTTACGGACAAATAAATAAAAAACGATATGTCATCCAGGAACAACGAATAGGTAAAGTTTATACCGTTACACATGTACCAAAAGGGTTTCAGGGATTGATAGGCAAGGGGAGTCGTTGGTTTTACGGACAAATCTTAGTTTCACCAGTGGAAGACGGAGTTCGTACTTAGCGACTGCTGGAACCGTCGTTCACGTTTACACGTGATTTCTTAAAAATAATTATTAGTACTAATACCTCCGAGTGAGGTTAGGGTCAACCACAGTTGACCGACGTTCTTTGTAAAAGACAGAATGGATCATTTATTAAAGCTATTTCCTTAGTAAACCCCTTTATTTAGACTTCGGAGCACGAATAAAAAGAAGTCAACTGAAACTCCTAACTCCGTGAACGTTGAGAAGTCTCCCAGTCAAGTTCCTTGAGAGTACCTCTAGGATTTTTGTTGGTCGTAAATTGTGTCTGCTCTGTCGTGTTTCTCTCCGAAGACCAAACAAGCCGTGACGTCCCGTGGTCCCTGGTCCCCTGGTCTCTCACTTCACTGGGCAGTCGCGAGAGGAAACACAAATTTAGAGATCCGACATAATTTCGATAGAAATTCGAATAGGTTTCATCGAGTCCCTACCGTCTCCCTACCTCTTTCTCCTACCCCAATCGTCTACATTCGATAATATATATCTTACCTAATTGTCGTTCAAGGATGGCATATCGTGTCCCTTGATATAAGTTATAGGATACTATTTGGTCTTACCCTTTTTTATAAAATCTCTTCTTGCATATGTATACATATTGACTTAGTGAAATGATATGACGTCTTTGAATATGTTGTAACATTTAGTTGATATAAAGTTAATTTTTCGTCGAGTTACATTATATAAGGAAGACAAGTGATTAGAACGAGCATTCTTCGAATGCAAACTTCAAAAAATTGAGGTCAAAGAAGGTTGTTTTTCTCTATCTTTTCTGTTTCTTTAAGTTCTCTGGTTTTTGAAATTTATCTATCTGTCTACCCATCTATCTATCCTTCTATCTATTATCTATACACACACACATTCACACACATGTATGTGAAGTGTGTGTGTGTGTGTGTGTGTGTGTGTGTGTGTGTATATCCTTGCAAATCTCTGAAGGACGACATACAAGAGAACAATTGTGGTTCACTCCTAAGTCCTCCTCCTGTACATTCATATCAGATATACTTATGTCTTCAAGTTCTTGTTGAGACAGACGAGTAAATTTAGGACTTTTCTGTAGGTCTTTATCGTCATACAAAAGTGCATTTTAAGTTCAAAATTTTTAAGGATAAAGAAATTTACTGAAGTAAAGGTAAAGGTGATTCGTGCTCATACTAGTTTTTGTAAACGTAACTTCAGTGAAGAGTTTGTACCTCTTCTGCAATTCGGGGAGCGGTGGTCCGTTGCACTTAGATGGGACACGACCGGCAGATATCTTGACTTCAAGACGGTTCCGACTGTTGGTCGGGGAGCCGCTCCAGGGACAGGAACCATCTCTATACCGAGTATCTTTGAAACTCCTTCTATCTATCATAAAGAGTTCAACGATCTCGACCCTTCTGGTTTTAATGTCCCACTCCTCAAGTACTAAGTAAACGAGTCAGTAAGTAGGTGATTCAGTCGTTTACAGATACCCCGCGGTTCCGGTCAGTCGATATCGACCTATGTGACCCCACAGGTGTGGTTTCTGTTTTGGGGAGGAAAAGATACCGTGCCTTTTCTCTGTGACTTGTTCTACTAAACTCTGACCACTCATGAGATCTGGTGGACCCGTTACTCGATCCCTCTCTCTCGTCTCTCGACTCGTCTTCCGCCCCGACACACAACTGACTTCAGGTGAAAGTGCTCCTTGAAAACAGGACTTTGGGTGTAACTCTCGTAGTCGGTTGTCTCACGTCCACACCCCTCTCGTCTCCCTTCTTAGGACGGTTCCACGACTCTTTCACCCCTAGTCCCCGTCAGGACCTCGTCTCCCCTCTATGGTGTCGACGACCAGGGTCCCAGGGACCCCCTACGACACTCGGACCCAGTCCCCTTCCGTCCCCGGGTCTCGAACATCCAGATCTGTGGACCACTCCTCGGACTCGAAACTTACACGTCTCAAACCAGACTTCCCAAGATCCGTCTCTTCAATATTCGACACTAAATACACTATTTTCTACGGAAACTGAAGATGCACCTCTTGGTTCACGTTTCCTTCCAGTTCCTCCGTCCTTCCGGTCACGTCTTCGAACGCACCAAGGACGGTACAAAGTGCTGTCACCGAAATTGATCTCCGGCACCTTTAGTTCCAGTTTCCTGCCTAATCCCTGTGGAGCACGTTCCTCTCGGTTGTTTTCGACACCTCCGTTGCCTCTGTCCCCTCCGCCGTCCCGACGCTGGTTGTTACCTTTTCCTCCGTTCGAACTGACGATGAACGCAAGACTCGTTATCCGACCTTCCGTCGTAGGAAATGACTTTGTCTTACCCGAACTGATTGTCCCAACCTTCCCTTTGCTGTTATCGAGACGAAAAAAAAGTGTAATTTTTTTTTAACCTCATATAAATATAAATGTTGCAACACAATAAAAGTCCACATGTCGTTTCACTTTGTCGATATGTGTGTATGTATGAGAAAATGTAAGAAAAGGGTATATTCAGTAATGTGTCATGACTCACCTCAAAGGACACGATATGTCATCCAGGGATAATCAATAGATAAAACATATATCGTCACACACCCATCGGGACACAATCTGTGCATGTGTGTTACCGGTCAACCTTAGCGGGGAACCTACATAGTATTCGCAATACTATTAGTCAAGTCCACCCTGGCAGGTAGTATAGTAAGGACGTTCAGACCTCGAAGTACCTCTACATCTAACACTCTTCTCTAGACCTCCCATACTTTCTGTGTCCCAATCTTAGGATTCGTTTCCGTTGTAGGTTCTACCACACCTCGGTTGGTCACAGGTCGCTTTCGCCCGTTTCTTTTGGTCCCCGACCACACTACACGGACCTTTGATTCCTTTAATCCTTGTGACCCTTACGTGGTACCTTAACAGCATATCCTTCGACAGAAATTAAGTACAACTTTTTTGTGTCTAGAAATAAGCTAGATAGTAAGACATAGTGTGTGCTGTCTCCTGTCCGTTCGGGGGTCCACAATGTGCAGTGACCCTTTTTAGTCACAACCCAGTACACTTCAACGGAGCCCTGTGCGGTACCCTGTAGTGTTCCTCCTGTCGTTCACCCCTGCCACCTCCCCCGCACAGATGTGAGTGTTCCGGACACGTAAGAAGGAAACGGTCCTCCGTCGGATGTACTCTTACCCAGAGATAAAATCGGTGTCCCTGGTCGTGTCACGGACCGTTTATTCATAGACAACTTACTTATTCACTATGTAAACCCTCAACGTGGGCTAAAACAAAAAAGTATTTTCTAAAGGTAATGAGTCTTTTGGTCGTATTACTGACGGGATTTTATTGGGTCCGGGCACACGGGATTGGAACAACATTTACAGACCTACTTGGAAGTACTAGTGGTGGACTTCTCAAGTCGTAGTGCGAGTTGGTGTGGTGTAGAAGGCCGGGAGTGTCGTTTCTCACTCCTCGTCGGTCTAACAGTCTCCGCGGTCCCAACGGACACCCTTTCCTGCGACGCCACCTACGGACTCTAAGTAGTAGTCCTAGGTAAACCGTGATCTGACAGTTGTAGAATTTGTTTCAGTCTGTCTTTGCTCAGACGAAGTCGAGACGTCTGTCGTGTCTCCGTCCGACACCCGTGTCTGTCTACCCTGGGGTCTCGCCCACAACAACAAGTCGGTGATTCGACACGGGTTGAGAAACACTGGGGGTACCTGACGTCGTGCGGTCCAAAGGGACAGGAAGTGGTAGAGGGTCTCAAACGAGTTTGAGTACAGGTAACTCAGTCACCATGGTAGGTTGGTAGAGTAGGAGACAGTAGGGGAAGAGGAGGACGGAAGTTAGCGAGGGTCGTAGTCCCAAAAAAAGGTCACTCAGCCGAGAAGCGTAGTCCACCGGTTTCATAACCTCAAACCTCTGTAGTCAGGAAAGTCACTTATAAGTCCCAACTAAAGGAATTATAAGTCTCGCCCACCCTAGTGTGTTTACGGTTCACTGGCCTCGGTCCGGTCGGGCCTGCGGACGACGACACCCGAAGACAAATGATTAGAGAACGAGAACCGTCACGGACACCGTACCAGTGCACCGAAGGGGTGTACCTCGTCGAAGCGACGACGGTCGCCTCTTAAACTGGGAAAAATAGGTCTACCAAGACCTCTCCCGTTACCGTTGGGTGAGGTCATGAGAACGGACCTATTAGGGTACCTGTCTCCTCGCACCATCCGACGTCAGGTACCCCAACGACTCAACCTGTGCTGACTCGCTGAAGTGAAAGTGAAAAGTGAAAGTACGTAACCTCTTCTTTTGCCTTTGGGTGAGGTCACAAGAACGGACCTCTTAGGGTCCCTGCCCCCTCGGACCACCCGACGGCAGATACCCCAGCGTGTCTCAGCCTGTACTGNCCGAAGGGGTGTACCTCGTCGAAGCGACGACGGTCGCCTCTTAAACTGGGAAAAATAGGTCTACCAAGACCTCTCCCGTTACCGTTGGGTGAGGTCATGAGAACGGACCTATTAGGGTACCTGTCTCCTCGCACCATCCGACGTCAGGTACCCCAACGACTCAGCCTGTGCTGACTCGCTGAAGTGAAAGTGAAAAGTGAAAGTACGTAACCTCTTCCTTTACCGTTGGGTGAGGTCACAAGAACGGACCTCTTAGGGTCCCTGCCCCCTCGGACCACCCGACGGCAGATACCCCAGCGTGTCTCAGCCTGTACTGAACTTCGCTGAATCGTCGTCGTAGGTCTACCAAGTTTAGAGGACTCGTGGTTCCTAGGACGGTGAACGGGTCTATCGTGGGTCGACGGAGCACTGAAGACTTGCCAGGGGAATCTTCTTCACTAAGGGACTAGTGTTAGGGAAAGTGTTTCGAGTCGACTTTATCGGTTGTCTTCCGTCTCCGGTTTCCCCTCCTCCCTTCTCTCCCCCACTGACGACCCATCGAGGGGGAAATTGAAGACCTTATCTTCGTACAAATAAATATTGGGTTGTAAGTTTGAGTAATAATCGACTTCCGAAAGTTCATTTTATATCCAGTTCGGGGCAATCCACCCGATTGTCGTTAACAGAGTCGGAGTCCCTCGCCCGTGCAGTGGCTTTGAGTGCTAAAGTGACTGAATAAGGTCTGGTTGTGGGTGGGGTCGTTTATAGTTCGTGCGCGTGGGTCTGGGGTCCCTTATCTACGTCAAGGTGTACGGAAACAGGTTTCCCAAATGTCGTTCCTTACACATCAACCACATCGACCAGTGTTCCAGGGGACAAGGATGGGCGTACCTGTGGATCTTGTCTGCGAAAAGAGCCCAGAGTTCCTTTAGAAATCCAAGTCCTCGTTTTCTACCGTCCCACCTCCGCCCGGGTGTCGGTCACAGTGGGGTGTACTTCGGTAGTCGAGTCGTGAACCTTCGGTCGGGTAGTTCTGACACTACTGCTTTTGGACGTCACAGTCCGTCGGTTCGTCTCTTTTTGTGGGCTTTGGGACCGGACCCCCGGACCTCCTCAGTTGAGTACTAGTAATTCCCATTAATCGGTACACCGGTCCGACATGTCCTGGGAGCGAGATACGACTGGGACCCTGGAACCCTACTTTCGAAGAGACGACCCCCGGAACCGAGCGAGAAGGAAGGAAGGAAGGGGACAGTGAGGGAAGGAAGAAAGGAGGAGGGGGGCGGTGGAGGGAGAGACAAAGAGACAGAGAGGTAGAGGGTGGGGGAGAGAGAAGGGTGAGGAGAAAGAGCAGACAGAAGTAGTGTAGGAGCGGACAGGACGAGAAAGGGAGAAGTACGGCGGGGACGGACCGGGGGACGGGGAAAGGGGAGAGGAAACTAAAGAGTTCAAGGAGAGGATTCTCTACTAAAAAAATTATGGGGAGAGAGCGCGTGATTATGTTTATCCCAGGACCAGATTGTCACGTATAATTTAATTATTCTCTACGTAAATAAATAAGCTTTGCATGTCGCAGGGTAAGGGATCCCTGAAAGGTACAAGGTTCAACGGTAAGTAGGAGTGATTTGTCCCACGTCGAAGTTCTTTAGTGTAGAAGTCGAGACGAGCCTGGAGACCAGGGTTTAGTGTCAGGAACGCGACGATCTCGGAACCCACTTGAAAGTTCTACAAAGAAATTTATATCTAAAATACTGAAATATTTCACAATTGATGTCCCTTTTGTTGACTTGGCTTTCCTTCCTTTCCTCCTTCCTCCCTCTCTCTCCCCCCTCTCCCACTTTCCCTCCCTTCCTCCGTCTCCCCATTCATCCTCTAATGAGTATAAGAGGAGTGACTCTTTACGAGTGCTATTTGTAGAACCACGTGTAGGAGTGTGTGTCAACAGTTGTTGTAGGTGCACACATACACAGGAATATATGTGTTGTGCTTTACCCTGACATGATACTTATTCGATAAAATTCAGGGTTCCGTGTCGAGGTACCGGTCTAACCTTAGTCCGGAAGTCCCAGGTACGTCGAAGTTCCTTTTGCACGTCTTCCGTACCCTAAGGAAGACGCCCTTCAGGTAGGTTTCTCTTCCCTCCCCCTACCGTAAGTAACTGGGGGACGACACGGGGTCCGAGACACGACCCGACGACGTATGCACCGTGGAACAAATTGGGAGTGTGGTTGGGTCTTTCTTGAAATGTCCACTCCCGTGTTTTAAAGTCCTTTTAATTCGCAGGACGGGTTCGAGTGTCGGTCGGAGACCATGTCAGTTCTGGGTCTCCCTCTGCAGGTTCGGGACTGGAAGGAAGCCCAAATTTCCAATTTCCTGTGTGTCCGACTTCGGTGGTCCCAGAATGCGCCTCTGTCGCCCCCGGAAGGGATTAAGACCGGTGTGTCTTCACTTACTCCTTCTTGCAATTGCCGTGTACATCACCAAGACGAAATCTCATTTGGTTCGTCTGGTTGACGTCCCCGTCCTTCCCGTCAAAGTGTCAACAGTGTCGGGGGCGCGACCTTCGACGTAACGCTCCAGGCTAGAGACGTCGGTGTCGCACGGGTTCGACTCTTTACGGTCGGGGCCTCGTTTCTCCTGGCCGGTGGATTGACTGTTAGTGCGAGGAAGACACACAAGAGGAACTTCGGTACACCTGGCAGTACCTGTCATCGGTGCACCTGTCAACTTCCCCGACTAAGGTTAGACCGGGGTCTCTACACGGTCAACCGTAGTCAGACAGTTTAGACAGAACGTCTTCGACCTGTCTCGTCCCGCCGACTCGTCCTCCACGGGGCACAAACGTACGTAGACCTCCAGTGGAGGTCCTTGAAGACGTGCTCACAGACGACAACCGTGCCCCCCGACGGTGTGTCCGGTCGGGATCGTGACAAACAAAAGACGTGACGTCTATGGGTCCGAGAGACCCCCGGGGACCTCCCGCACCGGAAACAGGAGGATAACCCGAGACAACACAACTCAGTCCTTTCCGTCAACGTGAGTCAACTTCCGGAGTCGTGTCTCGTACACTTCGTACCCACGTGGACGTTCTACCACCCCCGCAGAACAACCCCTACGTTCCTTCCGTGCGGAGGTGTACATGTACCCCACCCCCGACCCCTTCTAAACAGAGGTTCTACCGTGTTACCCGGGTGTTCCCGAGGGATCCGTGACTCTCTTTACGGGTTCAGAACGTTGGGAGTCATTTGCGGGAGGTCTTTTGGCCACGACTACCGCACTAGAAGAGATGTTCCACCCCGTTCTCTTTAAGGTGACCCTTCTACCTGTTCTTTGTAGGGCAGTTACACGTCCAACGATTTGAGAGAGTGTGACACATAGGAGTGGACACACGGTCGGGGTCTAAGGAACCCCAGTCTCTTTCTATGGGCCGATGAAGAGTGGACGTGTCGCGTACGTAGGGGTCGGGAAGAGGGGCGGGAGTGTTCACTCTGGGAGGACCCGATAACGAGTCCCGTGTCAGGACGTCGTGTCGTGGAATGTCCGTCCTACTTGTGTAGGACAACCTGTACTTCGTCCGGGGAGGAGGACGTCTGACGACCAAGAGAAGAACCCCTGTGAATAAAGGTCCTATCTTTGTGTTAGTTCCACAGTCCCCAGAATAGGGTGTGCTGACCCCAATCTTGTTTTTGTATGTGTGGGGACAGGGGTTCCCCAAGTGAAAGAGGATACTCTATGTCTGTGCACCTTTCTTTTGGGTCCGTATGAGGAGTTTTTAGAGTCTCCTGTCCGTAGGTATCCCCTGAGGACCCCGATTTTCTGACCTAGGTCTTGTTATGGGAGATTCGTCCCAGGAGTCCCTCCTCTTTCTCGTCAGTTTCCTTCTCCGTCTTTCCGACATGGTCCATTTTAGTTTTAACACTCGTTTCTGAAGTCACACTCTGTCCACCACTCTTCTCCTCGATGTCCCTTAAAAAGGACCCCCCAATTCCTGGATCTCCCGTCCGTCCGAGTTCCCGTCCGCCCCTAGTCCAATGTCTTGGAAGACACGATATCGGTCCTCGAACCTGTTCTTTGCGTGTACCCCGTATTATTCTTACACATAAAATACATTTAGATAGACACCAGACATAGCCGAAGAGGTACATGGAACCATGGAGTCGACCATTTCTTAGACGGACGATACGTCCTCTGGACCCAAGTTACGGACCCAGTCGTTCTAGGAGACTTCTTCCCTAGGTCACAAGAACGATCCTCTTAGGGTACTTGTCTCCTCGGACCACCCGATGTACCCCAGTGTTTCTCAACTTGTGTTGACTCACTCATTGTGAGGATACCAGACATGTCTCCTAAATTCATATCTTCCAACTGCTACCGGTTCTGTCGCTTCCTCTATCCTCCACTCTACCATTTGCTAGTGTTCACTTCCCGGTCTCTCCTTAGTTGTTGTAGTGATTCTACTCTACTGCACTGTGTCTCTCTCTCTCTCTCTGCCTCCCTCCCTCCTACCTTACTTCCTTGGTCTTGTAGTTTGACCTTTTGGGACCACTTTTTCTTCCATCCAGGACACAAGGATCCAAAGATCTGACATAACATCTGTGTCTAGTGTAGGTCTCTGTGTGTATGTGTGTGTGTGTCGACTCAAGTAGTCAGATCGGTTAGAAGAAATAAATCGAACCACTGTGATTTCTTCCTTATCAGTTCGTTGCTCATAGGTGACTGGTGGTCGAGACACCGAACAGAAGTGTACCGGGGGTGGGTCCCCTCTCTACCACACACACGGACACACCAATGTAGTCTTTAGGACCTCCAGGGACCCTGGACCCTGGTCCGGTCCTCGAACACCTCCTACTCCGTCGCACTGTAGTTTCGACCCCTGGTCACTCCTTCCCGACCGTCGACGAGTCGGAGGGAGGAGCGGGTGTCCAAAGGAAACAGATTCACTCGTCGGAGGGACACCGTCTAACGTTGACCGTCCTAGTTATAATTTTATTTTCCACCCCTCCCGTTCTCTCCTTCTTTTGTCGTTGAGTTCAGGTGTCTCCATCCCTTCTAACTAGTTACCGGAGTCCTTGTTAGGTATGATTAATACCACTATTTTTCGACAGTCAGTTATGAGCCCTATAATTTAAATCACCTGACCTCTGTTGTCCAGACGATAGCACAAGGGGGTGGTAAAGTAAATAACTTTGTGAGTCTATGTTTACTCGTGAGTCGCGATGCTGAGGTAATAACAAAGTGACCGAAACTTGGCGTTTGCGAAACTATTGACCTAACTTTCCGACAGTTTAAAGGGCAATCAAAGATACGTCTTAGAAAGAGGTCGTAGACTACTCTAAAGTAAAACATTTTAAGACTGTCGCTAAGGTAAGCAATTTGATGTCGACTATCGGGTGGAGTATACACAGTTGTACCGATTTGTGGCTAGTCGTAGACACAGACACTCCCTCGCCCCGACCACCACTCGGTGGGCTCAGTTCTTTCCACCACCGCCCCCCGGGGGGGTCTTCGTCTCTTGCTCCTGTCTCGGTAAGGTTCCACCGTCCCAACCACTGTCAGACGACCTGTTTCACCATGAAAGACGCTTCCGCCGGTGAGTCTCTTCACACACGGGTGTACGGTCCCGACCTCCTGTACTCCGGTACCCATTCCTCAGTTGAGAGACTTTTACCCTAGGTCCCTCTTACGATACGTGTGACGGGTAGACACAAGACCCTTCCCCGACGTCCTCCACGGGATGCATGTTTGGAAGTTCGGCACTTGAAAGTTTCTACACTTGCACGCAAGGTAGTTGCAGTCCGCACTCACTTTGACGTAGAACGGGAGACAGAGGACAACGACCACTGGGAAGTCGGGATGGTAGAGGGGGAAGGAGAGGAAAAAAGTAGTCATTGAAAAGAGCAGGCGAGCGAGCTACAGTCGGAGACACCAGGGCGATAACATGACTTGATCACACGAAAGGTCTCATGACGTGACGTCTCAATTTTTACAAAAGAAGTGAGAGACGTAAACAAACAAACGAGTACATAAACAGACTTTTCATAATATTTGGATAATGTCATATCATGATACATCGGTTAACACAATCAACCCACCCGAAGGTTTTACCGATTCGTCATTTCTTAGACGGACGTTACGTCCTCGACGTCCTCTGCACCCAAGCTAGGGACCCAGTCCTTCTAGGGGACCTCCTCCCGTATTGTTGGGTGAGGTCATAAGAACGGACCTCTTAGGGTACCTGTCTCTTCGAACCACCCGATGTCAGGTACCCCAACGGTTCTCAACCTGTGCTGACTTCGTTGAACGTGCGTAGATTATCCACCCATGGATCCGATTGAAAAAACCAGAATGCTTGTACGAGAGTCTCACCGCCCTTGAGTGAGATTCAACAAAACCAGACACCTAACGACGTTCCCGGGTGTCCCTCCTTCGACTACCCGTGTTATTAGTTGTTCCTCTGAAAGTTACCTTTTGAGAGGAGTCACGTACTTTTTATACATTTGGGTCCGGACCTCTCGTTCTGTGTAGACGGTTCTACAGGGTTCATAAAAGAGAAAATCTTTGATTTTCACGTCAGAGGTGTTCTCACGGACTTGATAAGTGGTAAAGTCCTCGTCGAGGTCCCCTCCACTCACGTGTGACCTAGTTCACGTCACACCCACTTCCATGTCCAGTCCCAGTCCACAACCGTAGACACTAGGGTGACGGGCCGAACCCTTGCGTCGGGGCACACGGTTCCTGGTCACGAACAGCGGTTGTAACATGTGTTCTTTCGTGAACAGAGGGGTTCCTGTGTGGTGTCCACACGAGTCGATCACAACATGACTTCCCTTGTCCGAGAGGTCCCTGCCCAGATCATTGTCGTCCGTGTCTCGGTGACCCTTCTGACATTCTTGTTCCAGACTATGATTGTTGGCGGGTCCTGTTCAAGGACACAGAGTAACCGAGAGTTAGGAATTTCAATTGTAAATCCTTGGCTTGATCTAGGGACAAGAAGTCAGAAGTACAACACTTAGTAATCGTCCGGTGCTTAGTTAACCTGCTAAAAATTGGTAGCTAAGACATTTACTTAATTTATCCTATCTTGTCTTTAATAGTCTCGTAGGACTCATGGCATTCTTATTCAATATACCATATTTTGAAAATTTCCATAAAGGTTCAATGTCCTAATTTTCTCGTAATTCTAAGGAAGGTTCACTTTATTTTACAACAAGACTTAGAGCCGGTCGGTGGTGACTCATCGGGCGTCGGTCGCGGGTCGAGTCCTCTCTCACGGGTCGTGGTGAGGGACAGTCGTCTCAAGGACGGGGAAACAGAAAGTGACTGTTACACTAGAGTGCTGTAACGATGTTAAAGTCAAAACTGTCGGGGTTCAATTAATTCTGTACTAGAGACTTTCCGTCCAACAAGACACCTCTATTCGTCGTCGAAGACGTCCACCATTTGTCGACCCCCCGGACTGGTCGAAGTCCCCTAAACGACGAAGATATCTCTTCTGTTTTGATATTAAGGGTTGACTTGTAGCACTTCAAGTGGATTTATGCCGCGTCTAGGGAGTCTGCGACGAGACCGGTACTAGTGCTGTCAGTCCAACACCCTGTCGTCCCGTCGGGACATGCGTGACGCACCAACAAGTGACGTGTTTCCTCGGTCCGGTTCCCAGAGGTCCCCGATTTTTGGTCGTTGTGTGGACCCAGCCCCGACGTGGAGGACTAGATTGAACGTGTTTCTACCGGATCCAAATGGAACGTGAACCCCCCGGTACAAATGGGTACTCCCATCCACAAAGATGAGAGTCTTCCCCGGGAGACCACACCGTCGGTCGGAACTGACTTTGTTTTTACCTTCTAGTTTTTAGGTTTCCTTTCGTTGCCGTAATCCTAGTCCTTCTCGCCGGCGGTTCCTCGACCCCGCCCACCAGACCTCCGAGAGAGAGGTAGTAAGGTCGTAGACCACTGGTGACGTCGGGTGTGCCTTTATGAGATTGGTAGACCAAGTCTTACGTGTCTCCACCGGGAGAAGTTCCTATTCGTGTCTGTGACCTTCAAAGACTTGACTACTGAATTATCTCTACCGCCGTTACTGGTTCTTAGAAACGTGTTTCCTCGGAGACATCCTCAGAAATGTTGAAAAACGTACATTCTGTAATAATCTAAATGGTATTTACAGTGTCAAACCCCACCTTCCCCGATTGGCTTGTTTCCTCTCACACAAGAACGTGTGTGTTACAGTGTGACAAAACCGAAACTAAACATTCTTCACACGCACTAGTGAAAGTGAAAACCATTTGGTAGGGAGATTGGTGACTACGAAAGTGTCCCTGATTTGACTTTAGTCAGTTGTGGAGTGTTAATTTCTTGTAGGGTCAACAAAATTGAAAGACTTAGTGTCACGTAAAGGAAGACCATTCGAGGCACCTACAATTACTGTTGTTTATAATATTGTTTTGTAAACGGTGTTAAACGTAGGTAACCCGTTTTCGTTTTGACCATCTCCCTTGAGTGGTTCAGACACGTCGACCCATGCTGGACTGGGTTCACCGAGTCACTATTTCTTAGGTGGACGTTACGTTCTCTACTCCCAAACTAGGGACCCAACCGTTCTAGGGGACCTCTTCCTTTACCGTTGGGGTGAGGTCACAAGAACGGACCCTTTAGGGTACCTGTCTCGTCGGACCACCCGAGATCAAGTACTCCAATGTTTCTCAGTCTGTGTTGACTCACTAACGACGTTCCCGGGTGTCCCTCCTTCGACTACCCACGTCATGGGTTGTTGTTTGGTGGGTTTCCGGAGTAGGAGTAGTTCGTCAAGGAGAGGTACGCTACTGGTCAGACGACAGACGGGTTCTCCTCCGTGAGGTGTTTATAGTCGAGAGAGAGGAAGGACGGGAAAATACCTCCTGCCAGGAGACGTATCGGTGGGTTCACGTTACGTTGAGATAGTAGATTTCTTTTGTGGACACAATGGGTGCCGGAGTGAGAAGAGGGACCACAAATCCTTCGGCATGAGGGAAGAGTCTCAGGAAGGCTACCTGGGCTATGTCCGTCGACACATCCACGTTGAGTGAGTAGACACACAAAGGTGACGTCCGGTCTGTTGTCCTTAGTGTTGACTTCGACTTTAGTCGTGTCTGGATGATAAATCAGGATCTTTTCTGTGTCAGTGGAGGGGTTCCCGGATTCAGTCTTACCCGTACACCGTGGTGACTTCGGCAAGGACGGTTCCCTGTGTCCCAGTTAACACGTGTCTTGTCTGTAAAGTCTCTCGGACCGGTTCTCCCTGGGTCGCCGGTACCCGTCGGCTGAGACCTGGAAGACTGAGGTCCCGTCGAGTCGGATGAGACGCTCCCAGTACTAAGGTTTGACACACAGGGCCATCCACCCCAGGATGTACCGGTGGTAGGGGTCTCCGTTACTGTCCCGGGTGTATGCACGTTGGGAGCACACGAGGGAGACCTCAGATCCGGAGAGACGTAAGTGGTTTCTTTCTCCAAGTGTGCGGGGTTCGTCGGAGAGTCGTTGAGTCACGACTCCCTACGATAAATAGCCCAGACCCCCGAATGTTCAGATGGATCTCTATTTTCGGTTGTATCTACGACCTTGATGTGTACTGGACTTTCTAAATGAACCGTCCCCGGTCCCCTCCCGTTGGGGACGAGTGTTAGTATAACTCTCTGCACTGGTGAGCAGGTCGCGGACAGAACGCGGTCTGGGAATCAGTGTACGGGTCTCGGCGTCCAGAGGATTCTCCGTCCCGGCCTAGATATCCTGAGACCTCAGACAAAGAAAGGAGATACGATGGACGAAGGACTAAGGTTAATAATAACAACAAGTCAGAGAGTCAGTACGGGTGAGAAACGCTGGGGTACCTGACGTGATGCGGTCCGAAGGAACAGGAAGTGATAGAGGGTCTCAAACGAGTTTAGTACAAGTATCTCAGCCACTACGATAGATCGGTAGAGTGGGAGACGACAGGGGAAGAGAAAAACGGAAGTTAGAAAGGGTTGTAATCCCAGAAAAAATTTCTCAACCGAGAAGTGTAGTCCATTGGTTTCATAACCTCAAAGTCGAAGTCGTAGACAGAAAGGTTATTTACAAGTCCCAACTGGACTAAGACTACCGATCATTGTTGTACCTTTGGGTCGATAATTTCGTGATTTGGTCACTAACTGTAATCTATTGGGTCGTGTCCGGTCAGGTCGACCTTCGTGCCTCTCTCATAAGAGTCTTTCGACTTCAGACACTTGGGGGTCTCGGGGACTAGGGGGAGGACAGTGGGAGAGGTACATCAGGGTGACACACCTTGAGGGACTGTGGAAGAGCCAGAGCGTCATTCGGTCCGAAAGGTTTTTAACGGACTACTGAATACCGAACCCTTTGTAGGTAACGAGAGGACCGTCGGGGTCTTGTCCCTGTCGTCCTACTACGTCTCACTCCTCTGCCACCCCTGTCTTTAGTCCCGAAGACGACCGTCTCGTCCCGGACTAACAAGAAACTACCCAGTCATTAATTAACGAGGTCTCACGACCCAGCCTCCGACATCTTGTCACGGAGCACTTGTCTGGGACCTCCCGCCCCCCTCAATGTAACGAACATTCCAGTAATTCTCTTATAATATTCATTATGAGGTACTGAGGGAGTAATTTATGATTCACTCAGTAAGTTAGAACCCCAAGATAAAGATAAGGGGAAAGATTTACGTTGAAATTACTAAATTTTAGGGAAGTTGGGTTAATGTCGGGCCATAAGACTAATCCTTGAGTCCGGTAACACTCACCCTTGGTAATAGGTCGTCGGATATCGTTTTAATCGTGGAGCTCTTCCACGTACTCCTTTATTTAGAAAGGAACTGTAAAGTTCTGGCTAGGGACCGGTTAATGTTGTGTGTGACAAGGAGACCATTATACGTTGACTCAACGAGGAACGATAGTTTCCGGTGACCAGTCTTTCTCTTTTTTTATAGATAGTAAGTCCCGTCCCTTTTTAATTGGAATTTCCATACCCACGGTTCTTGGGCACTTTTTCCTCCTCCTTACGTACTCTACCCTGGACAATGAGTCGGAACCTACGTGAGTCAGGTAGTCCGTGCCACCGTTGAAGTTCCCCGACGATCCCGTCACCCCACCTAATCTTGTACTGAAGGTGAAGGACGTGACGTGTCTCTCTCCTAGAGGATCCATCCCTCCTCTTTCCCGACACTGATCTTTTGAGTCTCTACGGTAACCGTTTACGCCTCCTTCTCAGAAAGTCGAGTCCGTGTCAGTCCACCGTGACTACCATTTCTTGGGTGGATATTTACGTCCTCTGTATTCTCTACGTCCAAGCTAGGGACCTAACCCTTCTAGGGGACCTCCTATACCGTTGGGTGAGGTCATAAGAAGGGACCTCTTAGGGGTCCCTGTCTCCTCGGACCACCCGATGTCAGGTACCCCAGGGTTTCCCACTCTGTGCTTACTGAGCTGAATCGTACGTGCGTGTCACACAACTGACTTTTTTTTACGTGTTGGATTTTCAACTCTCAATCAAAAATACGTCACCTGAAAGACTCCTGAGGTTCACACTCTGTTCCGTAGAGTCTCCTGCAACTCTTTTGACACGACTTCTCCTCTCCACTCCCCCGGTTCTATATATGTCCTCAAACGTTGTCTTCTGGTCCATCAGTCTTGCAGTCTTCCACTGACAATTATTTTCTTTTGGTTTATAGAGTCCGTACCGTTGGGTGAGGTCATAAGAACGGACCCTTTAGGGTACCTGTCTCCTCGGACCCATCCGATGTCAGGTGCCTCAGTGTTTTTCTCAGTCTGTACTGAATCGATGTTTTATTGTCGTTGTTTTATAGAGTCCGATTCCTTAAATCGTGAACAGACACATACCCTTCTACGCTCTCAGACCCGAGTGACTTGAATCAGGAAATTATAGGTGGAGCCAATAGACCCTGGTCGTAGGACACAAAAGAGTAGGACTCAAAGAAGTCCCAAGTGGCAAGACTTTAACCGAACTACCGAGGTTCGAGGAAACAATTGACTGTACCATCGTTGTATAATGAAGAGTTCAGGTTTCCACTCACGACGGCCAACGACCCCGGTCCCACCCCACGGTTACGAGACTCGTATCCCCGGACCTTACTACTCGAAGTACACAAAACTCGTACAAAAGAGGTTCTGGTGGGACGCTCCTTTATTGTCACCACCCTCCAGACCTTCATCGTGTCCATTGGAGTACTCACTCCTCGTCTGTGGACCGGTCTCGGTCACGTCCCTCCCGAACTATTCTTCGGGACCTAAGAGGTCTGTACCTCACGTCCCGACCTCTCCTCCCGGCGGGTACCACCCGTCCAGCGACAGAATGTACGTCCGGAGGAGACCAAGAGTAGAAACAGAAGAGGTGAGGTCACGGTCGACTTACTTAGCGAGAGTCAGGTCCCTAACGTCCAGACAAAGCTACAGAAAACGTCGACCCTGAGGTGGATCTAGAATCCCGGAGGACTAGTAATTCCGGTCCTTGCTCTGACTCCCCCACAGGTGAGGACCCCATGGTCAGGGAGGTCCAGGTGTCCTTCCTGTCAGCACCCATCACTACGAAACCTTTCCAGGAACACTGGAGAGGACTCCCGAGTTCTACAATCACTAGTCGAACCGGTGACTTGTTCCCCAGGAGTCGACCGAGGAGAAGGTTGGGGATTCAGTCCATGTCTTAGTCTTTCCGTCGTTCGTCTGTCACCTACTTTCTGGGGTCCTGTCCCGACGGTCGGCGACAAGAGGGGCACAGGGTGACTTTGGTGTGTCCTCGGTAGATTCCTGGGGGGGTGGCGGGGGAGTGTGTGTGGTTTCCTTTGTTCTCCCCTATCCTACAGCTGGGTACTGCGGTAGGGACTCGGTGTAGAAGAGGAGGACGTAAGACCGAGAGCAAGACTTACAGAGGTAGAGACGGGCGGAGGGAGGCGATAATTAGTCTACCCCCTCGACAGTAATGTTCCGAGGGATTAACGACTTTCGACTATCAACAGAAGACCAACTCGGGTTAACATTGTTTACGATACTTATTTGTCGTGGTAAAGGGGGTTGGGTCGTCACGTGACCCCTTGTTTCACTCACGCCACGTGTGTCTGCACACGTGTGCGGTGTGTGTGCGTGTGTGTAAGTGTCAGAAGAGTTCGTATACCCCCGGCAGAGTAGTGAGATTGGAGGGACTGAAAAAACAAGAGAGTGAGATCAACAAAGGTACCCTTGGTGTTTTTATTATTATTAGTACTGTTATTTTCTCCTCCTTTTCGGACGACGCGAAGACGACTTTCCCTGGAGATAAATAGTTGTGGACCTCAGGTGACAGGAGGTGCCTACGATTTAAGATCGGTTTATTAAGTCAGGACCACGTAGGGGGATGACATACAAGGAGGTTTAACGAAAGACTCGGAAGGATTTCTTTTCCCGATACTAGTACTTCCCGACTCTGAGAGTGACCCTGTTTACTCCACCTCTGTGGTCTCTCCGTCCCTACTCTTCTGGACCCGGGGACTCTGACCGATCCCGGGGGGTTCCCTTTGGTCCTCCTGACAGAATCCTTGTGAAGGACTTCGATGTCTTTCGGGCTCCACCAACCTTTTCGTGTCCTACGTCTTCGTCTCTTCCCCGGACGGTCGACTGAAAAACAGAAAGAGTGGTCGGTCGGTCGTCGGTTGCTTTTAATAAATCATTAGAAGGTATTAGGTGCTCGTCCCGAGTAGCGACCGTGTTATGTCGACACCCTACAAGGGACAGTGTCGGGAGTCCGTCGTGTCCAGGGTGACGTCTGTGTCTACCGTCCTTTGCGCGTTACACGTCACACCGGTCGTGGGTCGTGCCGCGGACCGTGTCGTCTCGGTAAGTTGAGTCCAACCAACTGACTGTCTACGACGACACTACCCGCTTCAAGTCCCATGTTGCGTTGAGGATTTGTCTGTCTTCTCACACACGCGCACGCGCACACGTACACACACACACACACACACACAAGTCCAAGAGACCTCATCGACTCCCGATTCCACGTCGGACTTCTGTTCATCCTTCGTCGGCCCAGTTCACACAAACCTTCGCCCCTCCTCCCTCGACTGGGTCGTAGACAACCTACCCACCCACCTGTCTACCTCCGTATGTGACCATTCGGTCCAGAGACCAAGGTTTAGCACACAAGAAAACTACGGGGTACATTGTGTACCTGAGCCGTTCGTGCACATTGATACTGTCTGGAAGACTGGCCACAGGTCGGTCCTTCTAGTCGTGGTGTTTCTAGGTCTACGTCCTCGTCCGGACCCTCCTTCGGTGTCGGTCCGGTCTCACACCGGTCTTACCTTACTCCCTACACCCCTCATGCGATTCCCCTCGTCCACTATTTCTACACTCCCACCTCTACCCTCTGTTCGTCTACCGTCTACCCCTTTCTGAATCCCGGGACCTTCGGGGTAGTTCCTCCGCCCTGAAGTAGGTCTTTCCTCTTTAGGTTACTCTTCACGATTGGGCACTGTTCTGTCTTAGGTGTCAGTCAAGGGTTCCGGGAGAGACCGACGTCGTCCTCACTTAGTCTAGTCGAAGTCGGTTTCCACTCGTCCCGTCAATCCCTGTCACTAGGGCTTCTCTCCAGTTCCAGTGGACTTGGTCGGTTCACCACTACGCTTACCTCTCTGTCCCAGTCCCAACGACCTGTACGCCCTTTTCTCTGTCCCCTTGACCCTACTGTGGCTCCAAAGACTGAACCAGGAGCCCCACTCGTTAGTGCCACACTCTTCGGTCGAACCCTCTTTCGTTTACCTTACTCACGTTGTGAATGACTCACACTCCACAGACACCAGAGTTGTCCTGTCCCTTCCTCCCAGTCCCCTCCGGTCCGACCTGGATGACCGGTCACTCAGTGGTCGTGTGTCTACCGGGACCTCGGGTCCGAGTGGTTACTCAGGGTCCCCCTCTCGTTATGGAGGTGCTGGCAGTGTCCTTCAGCTAGGTGTTTCTAGGGTCACAGTCCCTTCACCACCGTCGTCTCCAGTCCGTCACTCCTGGTTCGTACTGGTCCTCTTCTTCGTAGTCCCGTTTGTTTCGGTCCTCCTCTATTATGTTCTCGACCTCTTCCTTTTAGTTCGTTTCCCGAAATAAAATTTCTTCTCTATCTAAACTAGTACAGGTTGACGACTCCTCTTTGTTATTCTTCATTTTACGATTTCCGTAGTCTCTTCTTCCTCCTATTTTGTTTCACCGGCTCTCCCACCCCCATTTACCCCGGGGTCGTAGTGACCCTCTGTCTCGAAACCTACCCTCTCCTGTCGAAAAGGAAATTCCTCCTGTCTTCTACCACACCTTCCTCGTCTCGAGGTCACGTTCCCCAATTCTTTCGAGAATATACGACCGTACACACATAAAAAGGAAGGGAGTGAGGAGACAAGTAAGTAGGTAAAGTTGTGACTAATCGGTGGATGATCTTGTACATGAGTGTCTCCTATGTTGAGTACAGTAATCTGGAGAAATTTGAACTTCTATTATTGTTTAAATTTGTTCGTTATTTTGTGCACCACAATGTTAGTCTTTCTATTCATTTGGTCCTTTCCTATTCATACTCCTTCTTGGAGGGACTTTTTTTACTGAAACTGTGCTTTTTTTTAAACGGTTTCCGTCTTTTCGGTTCAATCTCCGTTCTATTAGAAGACACTTATTCTCTGTTGGCATCCTCACTGTCGCAATTTACAATGCCTCCTCTGACCTTCACCGGTGACAAGTCTACTCTTTCTTCTGTTTTGTCCCTTTGAGTCTTAACGGTCCCAAAAGACAACAAAAACGGACAGACAGACCGTCAGATCTAGTCTCTACAGTCGTTCTAGTCTCTATTACGGTAATACCTCTATGGTGACGTTTATTAAAATCCGAAAAGAGGTCGTCGTGGGTGTCACTGGAGAAGACTACATAAAGGGCGGGGGGCGGTTGGGGTCTTAAGTTAAAACGGTACTCTCAGACTCCGTTCCTGGTACCTAATTCTTACGACTCCTATAACCGTTGCATTCTACTTTGGTGTCTGGTGAGTGGAGACGGTCTATGTCTTCCCTCGTCCCTTTCCTACTACGACTCTCCGAGTCCCTTCCTCTCACCAGTCACTTAGGAGCCTGGTGAGTGGAGACGGTCTATGTCTTCCCTCGTCCCTTTCCTACTACGACTCTCCGAGTCCTTACCTCTCACCAGCCACTTAGGAGCCTGGTGAGTCGAGACGGTCTATGTCTTCCCTCGTCCCTTTCCTACCACGGCTCTCCGAGTCCTTTCCTCTCACCAGTCACTTAGGAGGCAGAGTCACCGCACCTCCTCCTCCTTCTTGGTCCACTCGTCCGACCCCTCCCCGTCCTCCACGCCGGTCCCGTGTCCGGTAGACTAGCGGACCAACTCGACCTCTTGACCCGTACTACCGTCTCGAGCCTCGTCTGCGCACCTACCTTTCGATGGTACCTTCCCTGCACTTCACGTGAGCTCTACCCGTCCATTTTTGTGGCTTACCCGTTACAGATGACTCAGTAGCGGTTTGTCCCGTGGCGTCCGGACCTGTCTCCCTTCTGACGTCGGGAACCCCCTTGGAAAGAGAAATGGAGTCGAAGAAAAAAAGAAAGTATGTAAAAGAAAGAAATAAAAAATTATAAAATAAAGTATGACCTCATCTCAACTAAATGTTACAACCCAATCAAAGTCAACATGTCGTTTGACTAAGTCAATGTTTTCTAAGTGCGTGGGATCATAGGTAACATCGCGACAAGTGTTATCAGTTCTGTACCTTCGTTACATTTACAGGTAGCTGTCTCCTTACCTATTTCTAGACCATGTAAATATGTTACCTTATGATAAGTCGGTATTATTTCTTACTTTATTAAGGTAAACGTCGTTACGCCTACCTAGTGCACTAATATTTTTTCACTTCAATCTCTTTTTGTTCATAGTATACTATGGTGAATGTATACCTTAATTTTTTATATATATACTATGTTTACTTGAACAAATGTTTTATCTTTGTCTGAGTGTCCGAAGTTTTTTCTTTCCTATGTACGTATAGGGAGCCGAAGAGACCCCTTCCTTTACCGTTGGGTAAGGTCATAAGAACGGACCTCTTAAGGTACCTGTCTCCTCGGACCGGCCGATGTCAGGTACCTCGGCGTTTCTCGTCCTGTACTGACTCGCTGCCTTGTCGGACAGAAGATTACTGGTACTATGAAAGGTAAAGGGTCTTTTCACCACTTCCTGTTTCTTCTAGAGTGTACTCGGCTAATAAACTTTTACCAACCGACGTCTACACTACCGAAGTAATGTGTGTTTGGTAACAAAGTTCTGACTAGAATAAGTCCTACACACCAAGTGTCGAAGTAAGGTAAAGACGTGAGTTAGAGAGTGATGGAACAAAACAAACAGACACTTACTCCTCCTATTACCAGGGATGGGAGTCTCCAGGAGGATTTCTAATCTCCCTTGGTACTTGTGTATGTGCACCGGGAACCCTCTCGCGAGTCGTGCACCGTTCCCCAGATCCTTAATGTGTGTTATACCCACGAAAAGTGGAAGGTTCACGGTCGGTGACCCGATAACGGACGTGATAAAGAGACCAAAAAGGTGTGCACTAAGGTCGGTTCGCAGTCATTTACATCTCACGATGAGACCGAGACTTTTCCCTATCACAGGTGGGACAACCCGTCACTTCTTTCAGAATGATTTTTCTACGATCACAGGTAGTGGCAACCGTTGTCACCAGAGTATCAAAGACCCACAATCCTTTACTTTACTCCTACTTTAGGGTGACTGGACATAAAAGACACTACCTAGACACACGGACATCAGGCAGGTAAACCGAAGGTACATGTCATAAAGAGTTGTTACGTGGGAGTAAGGGTCTGGAGTGGTAAAGAACCTGGTGAGAGTCAGGATGGTCAAACCTTCGAGTCTAGACCAGGACGAAAGGCCGAATATCACAGGAAAGAATGAGGTCACTGGTGTCTCGAATCTCGGACATCGTTTAAGGACTCGTGAATACAGAGATGGTGTAATTTACCGGTAGTCCTGACCTTTCCCTACCCAGGAACGGAATTCAGTGTACACTAAAAGACCCAGGTCGTGACCCGACCCACGTATAATCCTTCAGTCCACGACAAAGAGTTATTTAAGAGAACAGGATTAGATGGGTTATAGACTAGAGGTTCGTCGGAGAGTCTTTGTAGTATATGTTGTCATTGTAAAGTGTCCAAAGACCCTAATTTTATGTTTGGTTCCGGACAATCGTTCTCTTCTGTAGAGGTACCTCTACGTAAACTTTTCGAGAGTGCAATTCATTCCTGGACGTCCCCGAAGGGTCGAGTGTCGTCTTATCCAGTCCCTTCGAATTTCCCGAATGACCGTGGGTGCTCTTATGTCTCTACTTTACCTCCATTTTCCATTCGCCTGTCTACCGACCGGAGTGGTCGTCCTGACCACCAGTCGAGGACCCTGACCGGTAAAAAGTACCACGGGTTGTCGCCCGTTCCGCGAGGGGTCTGTAACGGACAACCTGACTTCCTATTCATGACGGAAACAGTTCGCTTCGACGGAGGGAAACCGACGACCTCTAAAGTGCGATTACAAGTTTAGGTTACTACTAGAAAAACCTTACCTTAAAATCACAGTTCTATTCCATCTACTCGGGCCAGACAAGAGACTTTACATCAGGTCGACTCACCCGGTACACCCGTGTCGACCGCCTGCGGACGACGTCACTGACGTGTAAATCAGTGAACCGTTTAATTTTCTACAGGATGTGTCCGACATTCGAGTGAGAGTCAACGGATGGGTTACCCTCCCGGTTCCCGTTAACTAAAACGTCGTAAGAAAGTACTATTTTGAGTGGACTCGAAGTGTTACTGAGGTCTTACTCCGAAATTTCCGAACCTTAGACTCTCGGTACTTAAGTGAAGTACATGCTTCTCCTTAGGTACCTTGAGAAGGACAAACTAGTACAGGGGAGAATTGTAGATTTACGACTCATGTTACACGTAAAGGGGGTAATTTAGGGATAAGTAAAAATACTTAAGTTGTCCCGGATACTCTTTCGTGGTATAAAACTTTGTCTTCTAGTCGACGTCTTCATGTCCTCTACCTCGTGACGAAATTTGTTAATACCTTTTTTTTTTTTGTGGAATACAAAAACCGTGCGTACACACACGAATCAAAGAGTCCGCACAGGCTAAGAAACACTGAGGCACCTGACATACATGAGGAGGTCCGAGGAGACAGGTACCTTAAAAGGGTCCGTGCCTCACCCGACGGTACGAGAGGAGGTCTCCTAGAAGGACTTGGTCTTTAGTTCGGGCGTAGATAACTCAGAGGACGTGACCGTGGTCTAAGAAATGGTGACTCGGGTCCTTCGGACATAATGACCGTAATTGAGATTTAGTTGTTTTTACACATTACACTTGCGGTGTTCGCTTTCCTACGTTGCTGACATAATTAATCTCGTATTTTATGCTTGAGTTTCGTCCGTCCGAAGGTGACCCGAAGTGAGACCGGTCTGAATTGCCGCACAAGCTCCCGTCGTCCTACCTCGCTGTTCCCCGCGTCCACCTGCCTCCAGTCCTTTGTCCCGGGAAAGATGTGGGTCTCTAGTTTATGTCGAGTAAGTGGGACCTTTTCTCTTCAAGACCCCATGTTCGCAGAAGTTCACACTCTTCGGATGTTACACCTTCTCCTCAGTCGGCCGCAGATGATATCTTACTTACCCAGTTGAAACATTCTGTCCTCTTTGTTTGCGTTTGGTTTTTCCCCTGTCTGCTGAAAGATTGTTATCGTCGATTGTTACCTTTGCTACCGACGGGATACTCTGTCACCTCACACTGTCGTAGGAGTCGTCGTAAAGGTGTTGGTACTGCTGCCCTTGTTTTCGTTGCCTTCGTACCAAACCCCTCGTAATTTCTTACAAGGACTACCAGACGTCACATGGCACAACTGCTCCTACAGGTTTTGGTCCAGTCGACTAAGATTTAGGATTCGAGATCGATAAGTTAAAATGTTTGAGGTTCGGAGAGAGTCTCAAACTACTCCTATTTCCTTGTCGACCGGTGACTCGACCACGAGGCCTCATAGTCGAGGAAACAATGACTATTACAGTAAAAGCAATAATACACAGTCTCTACGGTGGTCTACCTCCCTACCTCATCCACCGAAGAGTCCGGATTAAGATTCCGGAGACCAAGAGTTTGTATATACGTGTGAGAGATGTCGGGGCAGAGAACCGAGACTGGTTCAGGACGTGGGGCACGTCTCACGTGGGTCCTACGGCCACCACGAGGGAGGTACGGTCCCGGTGGACCCGCAGAGACGTCTCAAGCAAGCCTAGGGGCACTCCAAGACGTGAATTAGGATTTCAACCTGAAGAGAAATGAGTTTAGGGCAAGTCTTGACCGTGTTAAGGTAAACGACTAAGTTTTCCCCCTTTCTCCAAAGCTTTTCCGAATATTGTTTCCGAGTATTCGGAATGTCTAGTTTGTCGAGAATTTCTTGTTGTAAAACTACTCAATTCACATTTTCTTGGTCTTTGTATGCCTAATTTAAGGGGAACTTTAGACTTACGTAAATTTTTAATTTCCCTTTTTCGTGGAATCGTCTTACGTGATCCCGGGAAACGACTTAGTTTTTGTAAATCTTTTTGTCGCTCTCTGTAGGACGGGTTTACTCCGTCGAGGAGTAAAAATAGACCGAATGAAATTCACGACCGAAAAAAAAGAAGGGGTTGTAGAGAATCCTCTGATAAAGTCTAGGGGTCAAAGGGAACAAAGAAGAGGGAACTACCGATTAACGACTACTTGGTCTATAAACACGCGACCTTCTTCATGAAGTAAAGACTTTACCGGCCTCGGGTGACGACCCAACGGACCGTCGTGAGTGGGTTCCCGGGCCACGACTCACCCACCGTCATTGTCGGTCTCAGCGAGTCTCCCTCGGACACGAAACAAGGGGTTTAAGGTAACCAGACACCTCCCAATTCCGGGGTGGGGGTACCCGCGGTCGGNGGGGGGGCCAGTGGACTCGGTCGGAGATGTGCGATACGATAAACTTCCGATCCATCTATCCCGACGTACGTCTCTAATTTGAACTATTGGTCCCTCTGTTTTATGGTAAGCTGGACGACACAGATAGACCGGATAGACCCATCAGGTCATGTCACCCGATGTGGGTAATGAGTTGTGGCCACTCCTAGACGAGTAGGTCCCTTCTTTTCGAGAAGGGAAACATAAGTAAAGAATCCCATTGGAAAAGCGTAAAGTGAAAAAATGATTTACAAACTATTAAAACAAATTATACGTAATCATATTACTGTGTCTCTAAATGGAACAATTATGTGTACGTATTAATACCCACTACATGTTTATATACTATATATGCCGAAGGAACGACCGAGTCTACCATTTCTTAGACGGACGTTCCACCCTCTGGGTCAAGTTAAGGACTCAGTCCTTCTAGGGGACGTCTTTCCTTACCGATGGGTGAGGTCCTAAGAACCGACCTCTTAAGGTACCTGTCTCCTTGGACCGCCCGATGTCAGGGACCCCAGGGTTTCTCAACCTGAGCTGACTCGTTGATTGCGAGAGTGAAAAGTGGATGTTGGTACGTACATTACCCCTCTATACATAAAAATTCAACGACAAGAAGCAAAATGAAACATAGCAAATAAAAGGATAACCTCCTACGTTCGTTAAATTTTTTTTAATTTTTAGTGACAGCCTATTTATTTCGTGACCGGAACCAAGTCTGAGTGGACCCGAACTTAAGACGGAAACAGCGAGTCGTCGATCTACTGGAACCCCTTCTGCGAGACCAAGACTCCGAGGTAAAGGAGGAAGTATTTTACTCGTAAAAGGATGGATGTTTCCAACACCGTCAAATAACCCCTCGAATCCTTTTTCAACTTAGGTCACAAAGACTGTCTCAGGAACCGAAGCTTTCAGAGTCGTTACCTATCGGTGATGACACGAAAGAAGAACGACAAACATAAAACATCAGTGTCTATAAGATTCGTGAGACTCCAAGGTGACTTTAGACTGAAGTCCTCCGTCTTTGCCTCGTGTGTAAAGTCTACCAGTAAAACTTAGGCTCTCCTGCCTCGTTCTCTTTCGAATTAATAGAGTCAAACAGTGAGTAGTGCAAACAGTTACCTACAAATATTACGACGGCTGTTCGTTCCTGTTAAGGCTTCAAACGGGTGGCAGAAAACGACTCACAGACCTGGTTGAGGAGGACACGAAAAAGTTTACAATAGTTGCTCAGGTATCCCAATCGACGACTGTTTCTACCTATAAGGTCCTCCCCTTTTTCACACCTATCATTTGTGACCGGAGAGTACAACCGACTTATCTTCTATTCTCGAAGTTGAACGGTCACTGGATCTCTTTCAGAGAAGTCACCTATGTTTTCCGTTTCTTGACGTCAAGTACGACGGAGAAGACCTGATGGAAAACAATACAAGTAATATCAAGGAAGGGAAGGTTCGTTTACACTGACAATTGTTCCTACACTTACTGTAGTATTTTATATAACTGTTATTCCATATCTTTGTACCTTACCCGCGATAACCAAGTGTTTTCTGGGAAGGGCTTAGAATAAGTAGGAAGTCACGCTGGACTACTCTGTCCGTAACGATAATTAAATGTTTACTTTTTTACTCAGACTTTCCCTTAGTGTTTTAAGTAATCCTTTTCTATTGGACCGAGAGTTTTTGAGTCCAAGTATTAGTTTTGGATGCACATTCAATAAGAAGTAGGTTAGAGGAAAAAAAGTGTATGTCCACTTTAATGAAACAATTGAATGAAAGAATAAAAAGACCAAAAGGGATAAGAGTCACTCTTACAACTGAGACCTTCTCGTCCTTTCAACTGGTCGAACGGTGGTACCTGAACGCAGGAGTTGTTCAGTGTCACCACTAATGCCGAAAAGGAGGTTAGGGTCTAGTGTTGCACTAATCGTGTATGTCGGACACATAGTCTATGTCTATCCAGGTTTGAGGTTCCCGGGTGGCAAATTCGTGTACCTCGTCGGTACGGAAGCCCTGAGGTATTGGAAGTTGTCGAAACGACTTGTCGACGTAGTCTCTGCCCTCTCGGGTGTTTCGGATTGTATCATTGACAAACCGGGAAACGTCATTTTCATACAACTGGGAACCGAGTGTTCTTGGTTCGTCTGTAACATCTATTTCGTTTCTATATAAATCGTTCGTCCTGGTACCGACTTTCAACCACTGTAACGTCCTGTTGGTACAAAGTTTTTGTGTACGAGTAATCCAGTCTAATTACGGTGATGAATCGTATCTTACATACCCCATTAGTTATGATAACACAGGAAAATTTTTTTTACTGCTCTTCTACAGTAACTAATATATGAATGGTTGTGATAGTTGTAAATGGAGACACGTTCATTTACGGTCGTTGTATTTCCAATGGTTAACGTATTCTTCTGAATCTAAAAGTGGGTTAAGAGTTAGTAAGACTCTGTCTAATTATTCTGGAAAAGACATGAAAGAGAGGAGAGGACTAAAGACGGAAACCCGACAAAACGAAAAGGAAGTTTGAAGGTCCCCCTCCCACCCGATACTTTTTGCAGTAGGAAATTAGATTCGTGAACATTTGGAAAGACCTTTTTACGATACACGATTTTTTTTTAGAAGTCTCTATTACTTGTGAAATAAAAATCTAAAGACACACCTAACGTTAATAGATATGAGACGTCCGATTATTATCGAGTCCTTTAGGTCTCGACAGATTTCTACTGTCCCCGAAACAAACTTTAGTTTTGGTAGTCTTTGAGAGAAGAGTAAATCTACATGTGTACACATTTTGTTGGTCGGGAAGTAACAGAATGCTTGACGGTATAGTTCGACCCTTAGGGTAACCTTTTTTCTAAAGTCTCGTTTATATACACCTTGCAAACTACAACCCGGTGGTTTTTATTACGAAATGAAGACAGTAGGACAAAATGTTTTATACACAGGTGTAAAATTCCAAAGACTTAATCTTTACATGGAATATTAGACATACACGTTCATTGTACCATGGGTAGAAGGATGAAGGGGGTTGGGATTTTTTCAATAGTAATTTAGTTGTTCGTGGACTGTCCGTCACCCTAGAGTTGAGTTGTTTTACATAAAAGGACCCGGTGGTTTTCACTTACTCTTCTTCAGGTAAAAAGTACTTTATAGAACAGGCTTTCATTAGGAACGACGACTATCTTGTCCAGGTTCTACAGTTTGGAATATAAAGAAGTCCCTAGGATTCAGGGTTCCGTCTAGAGAGGTGGGTGGACATACTACTCAGGGGAGTTCCAGTCATTGTCGTGGTCCCCCTTCTGTGGTGTTTTAGTGAGCGTCATAAGTCCGGGAAGTAAGGGTCTCGTTTTGGCAGAGAGTCGGGTAGTGCCGAACGCAGGGGTACGCGAGGAAACGAGATTCTTCAATGGTCCAAGGAGGGTTTCGTTTTTCGGTGCCTCTGCCGTGACAAAAGTTTTGTTGGGTAATAGGGTGCAAAATAACGTTTTAATCGACTCCCTGTCAGACACGACTCTCTATTTAGGAGGACACTGTAAAGTTCCGAGTAGGAGTCGGTTAATCTTGACGGTGACACTGGCACCGGTCTGTCGTGTGTAAGTTTAGTGTGGTTAAGGGATTTTCGGGGGTTTCTTTGAGGAAGGTCTGGGTGGCGCTGGAGGTCATCCGTTGGACTGCCCGCTCATTAACAGACACAGGTGACTACTGGGTAGTTTGAGGTAGAGACTCCGGTCTCTACTCCCGACGGACTTTTTGTTTGTCACCTTAGGGTTCTGGTGGCTGAGGTCTTTCCCTTTCGAGAAATACCCTCGTCTCCGAGGACTCAGGTCCTGAATGACGTCGGAGGTTTACGTCGGAACCTGGTGTGTCCTCGGATTTGATGACCTGTCTACTCAATTACTACGAACGAAGGACTGTCTTAACTGACATCACCAATCGAACCACTTAACGTGACTCCTCAAACCCTAACGTCAAAAATTCCTGTTAAAGTCCAGTCCTGTCGCTCAGAGAAAGAAACGAATTTCTCACCGGGGATATAAGGAGTGAAAAGACCTCTCGTCTACTTTGGTAAGGAGGAAATATCTCATAAGTGTCGAACCGTAAAGCCTTTCCAGTAAAAATAGACTCCTCGATCCATGAGACCTTTTGAATGATAATTATGTTGATTGGACTACGTGAAACACCCGGTCAATATAGTCTTATAATAACGTACTCGTGACATTCAGAGTATTGACAGGATATTTATTCATTTATGGAGACGAGGGTAAGAAGACCTATTTATTTGACTCTGGGTCCTTTCTATTAAGTGTACGGGTTCCAGAGGCTAAAGTTAATTTTATAAAATAAAAGGAATCTGTCTAAGGAAAGTATTTGTGTCCTTAAGGGGAAACTCGAGGGATAAAAATTATGTCTCCGGTGAATATAACCTTTGGAAATCGGATCCCTTGACGGTTTGAGAAAATGCAGATACTGTCGTTCAGGTCCACCAGAGGTCCTGGTCCCATCGTAGAGTCCCCGTAGAGATTCGCCTCTCCGAGTCCCCGGCGTCCGTCTCTTGGTGTGCCGGTCGGAGTAAAGAGTCGTCACTGTTGGCAGAAGCCTAGACAAGACTTAGACCGGTGTCTCAGTGAAAGTCTTTCACAAACAGTCTTTGCACAAGAGAGTCTTCTCAAGGGTCCTCTTTTGGAGAGAAAGAGAGACGTGACTTTACTTTTGTGGAGGAGGGGCACTAGATGTGTCAGTCACAGTACTACCCCTTAGCGATGTCATTTTTTTTTTTGGTCTTGGTCTTTGGTCATCTTTATCGGGACCCAGAGAGAACTCCTTCACTGTTCCTCTAGATGCATGTGTCGTAGGAGAGTCTCTTTATCCGGACGACAGAAGGCGCTTTGATTTTTATTCCTACTCTTGTTCTTTCTAAATAGACTCAGACTCTCCTTCAAGACTGTAATGGTGCCACCTTAGAGAGGTCTTTCAGACGTGAAAGGAGAGGTAGGTGTAGAGGTAAATCACAAAGGGACTTTTGCATCGATTTCCCTTGATAAGACAGGGGCGTCGAGTGTTGTTACCCTAACGGGTTTGATATGTGTGAGGGGTGGTTTGAACCGATTAATGAGTGGTGGTCGTTATGGTCTCGTTGTTTCGTCAAAGTACGTATACACAAACTCCTGGGAATAACAAGATTCTCTATAGATTAATATACAAAGGAGACCTTAGATGGGGGATGGGGAGGGATGAAGGGATGCCCTATGAGTCATTGTGTTAGTTTCTTCTAAGATTTCTCCGAACAGTATAGGACCCCAAATGTTCTGCACCATAAGTTTTCCGTCACTACAATTATAACAAAATGTCCTACGACTGACGAACCCCCCAAACGTCGGTAGACACACGTAATTGGGGAAAGATTCAGCCCCCTCCACGTCGCGAACCGAGTAGACACGCCGACACGATTAGTGATGATGGACCGAGGGAGCCAGTGAGTCCGGTCTGCAATAGTGAATAATCACCGTTTGTAGAGGGCCATTCGAAACCCGATTATTCGTAGAGGAATAAGACGGGATCGGTCAGGAGTCTTCTTGGTAAAAGTCGTCATGGACCCTCAAGAGGTCCTGAACCGACATCTTATAGGTCCACCCACTCCCAAATTCTCGTGTCTAAAATAGTCTAGGTGGTCAAGTCTGAAGATTACCTCTGGATAAAAATGACTGCCTATTAGACCGATAGTATATTTATTCAGTCATAAAATGACAAATAATGTATGCTATTTCATTGTAAAAACACTTAGACTACTTCTGATACCTGAGACTAACGTGTGTTTACATACAAGAGTGAGAGAATGTGTGTGTGTGTGTGTGTGTGTGTGTGTGTGTGTGTGTGTAATATTAAGGCCTTTTAAGTGCCGACAGGACTTCAAATATACCGAGGTGGTCGGGGTCTGATCCTTTAAAGTGAAATAATCTTCAAACGATTCAGTGAAGTCAGCACAGACTGAGACACTATGGGGTATCTGCCGTCGGGTGGTCCGAGGGGGCAGGGACCCTAAGAGGTCCGTTCTTGTGACCTCACCCAACGGTAAAGGAAGAGGTCACGTACTTTCACTTTTCACTTTCACTTCAGCGAGTCAGCTCAGGCTGAGAAGCGCTGGGGTACCTGACGTCGGGTGGTCCGGGGAGGCAGGTACCCTAAAAGGTTCGTTCTCATGACCTCACCCCACAGTGACGGAAAAGAAGACGATTTATAACTCACCCAAAGGGGGTAGGTAGCGGGGACTGAAGGATAATATTGATATTACCTAAAAAATTTACCCTTTTTGTCAAATCCTTCGAAGTAACTCCGGAAGGGTTACCCAAATGTCTACGATTATTCTCGTAAATTCTTATAGTTGTTTTTTTTTGAACCCTTTTTTGTTTTTTTTTTAGATCGATAATGAAGTCACTCCACATAAAAAAAAATTTTCCTCAATTGTGTTTACTTAAAAAATTTTTTAAGAAACCTACCAATGAATCTTACCCTATGTACTTTATCTGTAAATACACTAATTTTGTTCTAAACTATAATGATGTGATGGATTTCAACCGAAGGCACCACCGAGTCTGACATTTCTTAGACGGACGGTTACGTCCTCTGGGTCCAAGTTAGGAACCCAGTCTTTCTAGGGGACCTCTTCCCTTACCGATGCATGAGGACCTCTTAGGGTACCTAACTCCTCGGACCGCCCGATGTCAAGTACCCCAACGTTTCTCAGCCTGTACTGACTCACTGATTGTGGAAGAGAAAATTACCTACAAATAAATAAATAATTTAAAAATTTAAAATATGAACCTATATCGACTAATTGTTGTGTTGTTTCCCTAAGTCGGTACGTATATGTCCATAGGTAAGAAGGGGCTTAAGGTAAGGGTAGGTCCGATGGTGTCTCAAGGGACACGATATGTCTTCTAATAGGTAAATGTTATTTCGTCTCCCATGTACATATAGGGTTTGAGAGATTGCTAGGGAAGGAGAGTAGAAAAGGGGGACCATTGGGACTCAAACAAGGGATTCAGACACTCAGACGAAGACAAAAAAAATTTATTCAAGTGAACGTGGTAAAGAAAAATCGAAGGTGTTTATTTCCTACAGTATCCTGTAAAGAGGAAGAGACAGGTTGAATAAAGTAGTCATACTGCCAGAGATCCACAGATTACCTAAAATTACTCAGAAATTACCAGAACCTGAAAGTGGTTTACTGAAGGAGCGACCATACTTCTGTTATCAGGTGATTGTATCACAAACTAAAATTAGACACTAATTATAAGTGGGAGTCGACTGAAGTTCATTTACCAGGATCTATTAGCCCTGTCCGGAGTGGGTCTAGTCGATCTTCCGGGATTCCTGTCTTGATCTGGAGACCCGTCCTCTTCAGGGTGGTACTTGTCGTCGAAGTTGGAGGTGATCTCCGAAGTTGGACGGGACACCTGAGACCTGAACGGATCGGTCGGGGTGTTAGTGCATTCAGTTAAGGGTGTTATTCTGGGAATCATGTGTCCAGGATGACGAAGACACAGAGACTTGAAAGTGATTCTGTCTCAAATTATGGTCCTTCAACCCACGACAGCCTTGCTTATAGAATTTTACACCTTCACCGAAACCTGAACCGATCACCCATCAGACCTTCTTAAGAATCCACGTGCTATCTTTTTCCGACATAAAGGAATTTGTCCAATGACAGTCTTTACACCTGTCATTTTTGTGAAAACCACTCCAGAGTCTTCGTTCACTCATTTCACAATAACCTTTGACCTCCTTTCTACTGGGTGTGTTATATCTCCATCTTTTGTATTAACTTAACACAGGATATCACTCACCTTCCGACTTCGACACTCAATACTTGACCCTTAAGGCGACTCCTCTCACAGTTCGTTTCCCACCCTGTGTACTGGAAAGCAAAGGACGAACATCATTTTATATTACCCTTTTTATATTTAACCCCTTTAGACAAATTTTTTTTTCCACCTACTTAACCCTTTAAAAATCGAATAAATTTAACGTTTTCTACGATTTTAGTCCTTTTATACGAGACTTCTCTTGTTGTTCCCGCCTGTCGTAAAGTAGTCGTGATTTCTGTAGTCGATCCTGGTACACCGGTGTAGTCGTCCTCGGTGTTTGTCTATCCCCAGGTATTTTTACAAGTCACTTCCGGAAAGACAGATTACTATACTTAAGGGTACTATAAGTATTCTCTGGGTGTTTCAAAACTCTTTTAAAATTCGTCTTGATAACGGTCGAACCCGACTTTTACCACTTCGGCACTGTCTTATTTTCTTTTGGTAATCCGAGGGGTAAGATGTCCGTTCTCTTTCACCTTCAGGTGATCTCATGAGAACGGACCTTTTAGGGTACCTGTCTCCTCGGACCACCCGACGTCAGGTACCCCAACGATCCTCAGCCTGTGCTGACTCGCTGAAGTGAAAGTGAAAGTTGAAAGCACGTAACCTCTTCCTTTACCGTTGGGTGAGGTCACAAGAACGGACCTCTTAGGGTCCCTTCCCCCTCGGACCACCCGACGGTGGATACCCCAGCGTGTCTCAACCTGTGCTGAGGAACGTAAGAAGAGAGTAATCCTTCTTCTCATAATTATCTTGAGAAAAGGAGACGGACGGGACGGTGACGTAAAATCTTCGTCCACGGTACGGAAAATCAAAGTGTCCGGGTATCTCCCTCACCGTAAAACAGAATCCTCCTGACATGGGTCTGACAGTGGGTATGGACTAATCTACTACTTTCAACCCTGAAACTCCCGACTACTATAAATCTACTCTAAAGAAAATGTACTCAACTACGACATTGACCAACTTTTTAAACCCCCAAAGTCCCATCTCACTTCTGTAACACGTGTGCCTTACTATATTTAAAGATGCCTCCTTACTCCTTTGGGATCCTGTAATATTTTAGAGAAAGTTTGTATAGATGTCGGGACCGGGATCTCGGACTCTTATATTCAAGTATACCTTTGTTACACTTTTACTTTCCAGAGACGTATACATTTACAATTGCTAGAATTACTCGTCTACTAGGACTTAATACGTCACCGGGATTTACCCTCGTAAAAATGTTCTCCTTCCGTCCCCCTCTGAACTTATGTGGATCTCTTCCGTTCGCTCCTGCCTCACGTCTCCAATCTCTACGACCGGAGCTTCCGACGTCGCTACTTAATGTTCAGGTCCTGAGGACTGTCGGTGATTTGTGACGTTGTCTGGTCCTTGTCTAAGGGGAAATACCGGGGCCTTCCCCAACGCCGGGATGGTTGTGTAAAGTCGGGTCATTTTGACCAAAACTAGAAGATCCGAGATCTTGACACTCTTTTATTCAAACACAACAAGATCGGGTAGTTCCACCACCATTAAACAATGTCGTCGGTGTTCTTTGGTTATGTCTGAGATAGTCTTTACTTCTGCTCCCCGAAGAGACCACTAGGTCACCGACTCGTGGTGCGAGGGTCACGTCTTCCGGACCCAAGTTAGGGACCAGCCCCTTGATCTGGTCTGCGCGGAGTTGATTCTCAAGTGTAAGGTGTTGAGTTTCAGGGGGTATGTCGTTGCTTCCACCTTCTCGGGTGTACGGTATTACTTCTGGACCGTTTCGGCTCATTTATTTACAATTATAAAATTTTTAGTCCACTTTTTCTATACTGAAAGGAACTTTCTCGAGTATTCGATATATTCTACTTCTCAGTATTTTGAGGTTGGGTCCTGACCGTTGTTATGTCTATTGTTATTTCGTCTGTTTCACACTTCTCGAACCTGACAAAAACGTAGTTGTCCTAAGTGTCTCTCGTTCCACATACTTCGCCCGTCCTCTTTCCTCCGTCCCTTCATCTCTTCTACTACTACGAGGTGCACCTTCTTAGTACTGTAAACACCAAGACTCTTCTCCATGTCGTCCCGGTGTTGGCCGGTTCTCGATTTTTATCCTACGATGTCGTTCGTCAGAGAAACTCTACACGACGACGACGACGACGACGACGATTCAACGAAGTCAGCACAGACTGAGACACGCTGGGGTGGTCCGAGGGGGTAGGGACCTTACGAGGTCCCAGCACTGGGAGTTTAGTACGAAATACCCTCTGTACCCTCTTGATATTTTTCTAGATTTAGGTGAAACAACAACAACAACAACAACAACAACAAAGGACCAGATGAGGAGTAGGGACTTGAACTACAACCCTTTTCTTTCTCTGAAGGGTTCTTGTGTCTCTCTCGCTGTTTCTTTCCGTCCTGTCGGGTCACCCATTTCCTTCTCGTTACCGTACACTACCTCAACTCAAATTTACTTCACGGAGACACACAGGTGTCTATTCACTGACTTGGAAACACTCAAGTCAAATTGGTTGTTTCCGTTCCTGTAGACGGAACGGACCGACAATCCTGTTAATCGATTACAAACGGTGTGTGGACGTGTCAAGGAACTTGAATTGAGTCATAAGTCATTGTCATTCATTCTCTCTTTCAGTCCCGAGGGGAGATCTGTCGACTACGAAGGGAAGGTGGTACTCCGATCTTTGGACACAAGTTTCGTCTTACTCTTCAGGGACTTACTGTGTGGTTCCCAGACCTGAAATACTATGACCCTAGGTACCTCTCCGAAAGTTCCTACCTTATCGTATCGGAAAAGACACAAGGTCTGTCTACCGACAGACCATCACCTTTCTCGTCAGTCTTCCCTCGATCAGACCTGAGACGACGTTCTTCAAGACCCTCCATCTATTACTTCGGGACTAATTCTGTCTTGTTCTTCGTATAAAGGTTTATCGCACGAACGACTAAACTCAACTAAAAACTCCTCCGTCTGTTCACTGGCGTGTGTACACTACTGAGTTGCCGTCTTTCTACACCGTCCGTACAAGCACGACCACTTCTCAACCCCCGTCGGATTAATGTGGTCCGATGAGGTCTTCCCTGTAACTCGGACCGTAGAGAAGACTCTCTCGACTAATACTTTACAGTGTCACAAGTTACCGACCCTTACATACGTTACAAATGTTTCGGACGGAAAGTACTAAGGATTACTACACATATCGGTCGACGTACAGTGAGGTTCTCGGTATGTGAGACCCGTGTCTATCCGGTCGTCGTTGTACGTTCAGGGATTAGACAAGGAAACTCTCACCTCTGTTTGTACGAGAATGTTAAAGTCGTGTCCCCGTATAGGAACGTCCCCTACCGATGTTTAGGTATTATAGTGTGACATGAAGTGTTGTTTCGTCTTTGCGTCTTTATGTGTCCGTTACTCAGTACAAGACCTTTTGTTGACTTTACGTCATAAAAATACTTTACAAGTAGGTAGACTTTATCACTCTATGCTACGGGACTGGGTATTAGATTCCACCACCGGTGAATTTGACGGAAAGGATCCCTTTCTTTGGTACAACCGAACTTCTTTCTACTTTACCTTCCCTTGGTACCCCAAGTTTCTCGTTTATAGACAAGTAGAAGGGGCGGACGAGGAGACCGATAAAAGTCCAAACAGAGTACGTGACACAATAGACCCTGAAACACTTCGAGTAGAATTTAGTAGGTTTTGGCCATAGTAGTTTAGGAGAGGGAATTTCTTTCGTGACGTACCACCCTCGGTGGGGTGATTGAGGAGTGAGGAACTGTCAGTGGAACTTGAACAGAACCGGCTCAAAGTCGAGTAGAAAGTGAGAACATGTTAAATCTATGAGTCCCGACATCAACTATAGACACGGGGCAAAGGTGAACCCATTGCACGCATTGGATTGACGTTGAATCGTTTTTTTATATCTATCTATCTGTCTATCTGTGTGTGTATATATACATTGAAACGATTTAACACCAATATATATACAAATATACCCTGAATGGTCCACGACGATCACCATTTCTTGGACGGACAGTTACGTCCTCTGCAACTGCGCCCAAGCTAGGGACCCAGCCTTCTCGGGGACCTCTTCCCGTACCGTTGGGTAAGGTTATAAGAACAACCTCTTAGGGTACCTGTTTCCTCGGACAGTCCGATGTCAGGTGTCCCAACGTTTCTCAACCTGTGCTTACTTCGTTGAATCGTACTATGTAAATATATACATATATACAAATTGTCTGTCTGTCTGTCTGTATGTGTATGTATGTATATATACATAGATTGAAACGGTTTGACACTAAAATGTATACGTATATATACATAGATATGTATAAATATGTACATTGAGTATTGCACTCTGTGTATCGACCGAAACAAAGGACCTCTTTTTCTAGTAATAGTCTAAGAAATTTTGTCACACATTACCCTTAAGGGACCAACAGGTCACCAATCCTGACCCACGAAAGTGACGACTCCCGGGTCCAAGTTGGGGACCAGTCCCTTGATTCTGGGGTGTCCAACGCGTCTGTTTTTTCCTCCTTTTTTTCGTCACACGTTGAGGGTTTCCAACTGAGAACCGTAATTTGAAAGGGAAAAAGAGGGGTGAGAGGAAGAGAGAATGGGCGGGAAGAAAGAGGGAAAGAGAGGTGTACGAAAGAGTTGTGTGCGAGGGTGGGGACGAGTTGACGGGGACGTGAGCTCCAAAAATTTCGCTTAGCCCGATACGGGAGTTACGAGGCCCTGTTTTGTAGGACAAGGGCTTTGAATGACGAAGAAGCCGGTTCGATTCACCCAAGAGTGACCCAGACTGAGACCTCTGTCCTGGTCGTCTAATTCACCCCTTCTACGACTTACCCCGGCCGAATACCGTTCGGGAAACAAACAGGGGAAACACACCTCTTCCAGTTCACCTTCGACTGAGTGATTCTCGTGTGCAGAGTGAGACAAAGGTAACGTCGGTTTCGGGGTCCTCCGACTCCCTTCTGGACATGGAAGGAGGAAGCGGACAATACGGAGATTCTGTGTCTCAGCTCCTACTTTCTCTTGTACCTACTAGTCTCTAGGTGGACCGAGGAGCGTTACGACCTGAGTAGAGGTCGGTGACTTCAGACTTCCGAGACTTTATTAACTTGTAGTCAAGTACCTCCCCCACCCCTCTTTGGACCAAGGTACTTGTTTAACCCAGGACGACTTAACCATCTAAGGACTTCGACCACGTCAGACACTTTGACCCCAATTGAGATGAACTGGTAAAGAAAAAAAATAAATAACTCCATATCCACGAAATCAAGGACGACATGTTACGTTTTGTAGAGATACATATGTGAGTAGAGAAGGGAGATCTCGGAGGGAGGGAGGTGGGTTGTAGGGTGGGGGGATCCAGTAGTGTCTCGTGGTGCGACTCGGGGACACGATATGTCGTCCAAGGGTGATCGAAAGATCAAAGGTGGACCACCACATATAGACAGTTGGAGATAGAGGGTTAAACAGGGTGAGAGAGGATAGGATGACACAGGTTTCAGACAAGAGATACGGACACGGAGATAAGGACGGGACGTCTATCCAAGTAGTCATCGTAAAAAGATCTAAGGTGTATCTACGTAATTATATACTAGACAAAAAGAGAAAGACTGAATGAAGTGAGGCATACTGTACGAGATCTAGGTGGGTGCAGTGAAGAATAGTCAAGAAGGGAGTCGACGAGACACTGGGAGGTGGGGGGAGAAATTATTTTTCTCCGTAGAATGTTTTACTGAGACGTCCCGAAAAACGTAAGGGTCCGGAGCCCTACTACCGTAAGGACCTTCTTAATCCCCAAGTGACACCGGAAGACAGAGGAGAAGAGGATCCGAGGACGACTGGTGTGTAAAGTAATGAGGTCGAAGGTTTTGTACGAAGGATACTGAAGGGACATTTACCTGAAAGGTTGAGGGTGAGTAGTGAGGGGGCGTTTGGGGGTCGAGGTTGAGTAGTGGGGGGAGGTAGGAGGTTGGGGAAGAGGGACCGTACGGAAGAGTGTTTACGTGTTCTCTGACTCGGAACCGGAAGTCGAAGAAACGCATTGAGTGAGGTACTTCAAAGAAAGAGTTATTTCCTGAAGTAAAGATAACTGAACGTTTCTGGTGTGTAAAGTTCACGTCGGTTTTGTTTAGTTACAGCGTACTCGGTTTATTTAGGAAGATTCCTAAGGTTTCTTGATCACTAGACGTCAGAAGAGTGGGAGACATAAACCCACTCCCGACCAATGTAACATACACTGGGGTTCTGTTAGATTTTATAATTCGACGATACATCTTATATATGTATACAGGTTTTGTGTGAAGACCTCCCCCTTCGGAAAAACTTTCTACAGGGAGTAACGTACACGTAGGTCAAGTGAGAAATGAGGAAGTCTAGTGTGGTACAAGAAGTCAGTATAAGTACTCTATGAACTTAGGATACTTTCAACCGAATTTTTTTTTTTGTAAATAATCTGTAAGTCTTGTCCTGGTAATTTTATCAACAATATCTTACTCTAACTTCCGAAAACGAGACGACAAACCTTACTCGACCCAATCGTAGACGGTTCAGATAAGAACCGAGACAAAAAGTACTAATCGGGGAGTGAAAAACGTCGAGTTTTTATATTTGTGTTTGTCTATTTTTAATGACACACTGTGACAAGGAGAAAGTACGGGACGACCTTGTAGAACTCGATCCAAGCCACAATGACTGGAGTCCCATTAAAAAAAAACGTGGACCCCACCATTTAATGAAGGTCCACTCCGTTTGGGTCTACCGGAGTTGAAAGGACCTCAACTACTTTTACTAACATGGACGAAGTCTTTTGCTGGTTAGTTTGTGGTCCCAAACTAAATGGTACCATTGTAGAGTCGGTCACCGAAGACGTCACAATCACCTTCTACAACTTAGATGGTTAATTTTGATCGTTTACTGTGGGGGATAGGCTACGTGTGTGTGTGAGCGTGGTGTAATAAGATACGTGTGTCTGTCGACGACGACTTGTTTTCCTTTTTAAAAAAATTAAAAACTTTTTAGTCTCGAGGATGGACCACTGTATGTCTTGTTATTTCGACCAAACATTGGGAGGACGGAGGTAGATGGTGACGTGTTTATGTCTTCTACGAACTCGACAAATTAACAGAACCTAGAGAACACTGCAAGTATAGGTAAACCGTTCCTATGGGCTATTGTATCCTCATCCCGTTAAAAGAGTGAATACTCAATAGTTTACAGAGGATTCAACCCGTATACGTAAGTCATAAGACACTAATAGGCTACGATAATCTACAGTACATAAAAGTGAGAGACCAAGTATTAAGTTATGTTAAGTTAAAGAAAGACAAGTTAAGTTAAACTAAGGTAGATTAAGTTAAATTAAGTTATGGAAGTAATTGGTGTATGAGATAATCAATGTTCGACCATACTTTTAATTTGTGTTCGGGAGGGGTGTGTTCCTTGAATTTTATTAACTAGTCGATGACAAACTCCCTGAAAATATTGACACCGTACTCGTACGATTTGTAATCACTCATACTGTAGTTTCCACAGTCCTTCCTGAAAGTATACTGACATTGTATAACACACTGTCTTTTATCGACCAGGACGAATAAAATACATATAAATGAATACTTGTGTGACGTATCGATAGTACTAAAAACTCCTTTTTACGTCGATCTTACTTATACATAACTTTCTGTTTCCTTTTCTTCTTTGTCCTTTTTTTTTTCACGGCGTCGTACTGTTATAGAAGTTACGTCGTAATTGTCATTTTCCTTATTTTTAGATCGACATAAATTCACAAATAAGGATATTAGTGAATCTAGAAGTAATAAAAAGTTGTCTGGTTTTCACAAACGAAAACGCCTACAAGATTGTGTTTATAAGTGAAAGGTCTGGCTATTTTTATCGTCAGCACACGTCAATCCTGGTGGTTGTGGTAAACATCTGTGCATTTTAGTCTTTTGTAATTAGTGTGGTTATACTTCGTCCGTTACGTACCTAAAGACGTCGGAGGAATAAGACGTCGGAGTCCAGCTCTGGGGTACCTTCTTTTTCCCATCGTCGGTATCAAAGTGTTCTCTTACATATAAGGATTCCCTTAGACTGTCATATATCATGAGGGTCCTGACCTTCAGTTTCAGACGGAAACCAAAGATATTTGTCAAAAATAGTTATTGTGCACTACCCCGTTTTGTGAAAGACACAGCGAGGTTCAAAGACTAGATGAAATCATTTAAGTGACGAAATAGTCATCGGTTTTCCAGAGAGAGGGGGTCGAATGTAGTCACTTCCTATCGTGAAGCTTATCGAGTGAAATGAAATTGTGGACACGGACAATTCAACGAAGTCAGGACAGGTTGAGAAAGACTGGGGTACCTGGTATCACGTGGTCCGAGGAGGTAGATACCCTAAGAGGTCCGTTCTTATGACCTCACTCAACGATCAGGGAAGAGGTCCCCTAGAAGGGTTAGATCCCTAGCTTGAGCCCAGAGGACGTAAGAAATGGTAGACTCGGTGGTTCCTTCGAGAATAAAATTACAGGTACAAGGTAATTTGCACTTACAGAAGAAGTAGGTACCGTGTAATTAATCGTAAATTTTAAATCCTTCAAGAGTGAGATCCGGTACCCCAACGTTTCTTCACCTGTTCTGAAGCACTGATTCGTTGTGAGATCCGATCTGAGTGAATCCCTTCGTTTGTAAGTCTTCTGCGAGAGGGATCACACACGGAGGAGAGCAGGGTAGGAAATGAGTACACGAGTAGTCGAGTAGTAGACACATTCGAGCGGAAGAGATCCGTGACAACTAGGACGGGAGTACCTCGAGTGTAAACGAACCCTTTCTTGTCTATGGTTTGTTTGTCACCTGTACTTACCGATAGTGTGAACGGAAAATCCATCATCTTAGAAGAGTCGGTTACTTTAGGATGTTACTTTCAAGTAGTTCAATACTTTGACTCGACAAATAAACCCCAACCCTACCCTCCTACATATCTTTGGGTCCTAACGTTAGGTCCCGGGAAAGAATAAAGTAAAGAAAAATATAAATTAACCTCATATTCACGAAATTTTACAACCCAAGTAAATACGACATGTTACTTCTCTTAGTCGGTGTACGTATATATATGTATACACACACACACACACACACACACTTAGACTCACTTGAGACCCTCAACCACTACCTGTCCCTCCGGACCGTACGACACTAAGTACCCCAGCGTTTCTCAGTTTGTGCTGACTCGTTGACTTGACTTGACTTGACTTGACACACACACACACATATATATATATATATATATATAAGGGGGGGACCACCCGGAGGGAGTGGGAGATGGAGGTTGGGGAGATCCAGTGGTGTCTCGTGACTCGACTCGAGTAGAGTCAAGATTGTAGAGAGAGAAGAAGGACGAGAGGGACAATTTACCGTTTCAAACTCTGTTCCCATATCAAGTCAGTATGAGACATAAATGACTTATTTTTATTTATACAAAGTAAAAATTAATGTTTTCTCCTCACACACGATAAAGAGGTGGGTGACGTTCTCACTGAAGTATTCATTTTTATACGAGAGTTCTCAAGAACGACGGGTCGTGGGGAGTGGACAGGGGGAGGGGAGGACTTTCGTAACGTGAGTCGTACCTTTTGGGAGACGAGAACGTCGGAAGGATCTTCTAAGTGACGTCTTGGTGTCTCTCTTGGTCGTAAATGACTCGTGGAAAACACGACACCCAGGGCACGATCTACGATTTCCATGTCGTTCACTATGACTCTATGGTTCCTACCTAATGCCGGTCCTAGCACGTCCACTTCTTCGTTTCTAAGCCTCTCCCGTTCCTCGCTCCAGTTCCTGTGGGTCGAGGACCGACTTTCTCTGCCCTAAGTTTGGGGTTGGGTGGCCCAGAAGACGAGCGGACGGTGACGGAACGACGAAGCCACGGTGGCACGACGGGGGGACTTAGTGACGGGGGACGTAAAGACGAGAGAGAGGTAGAGGAGACCGTAGAGAGAGAGGGAGAGGTTAGGAGAGAGAGAGGGAGAGTATGTGTGTGCGAAAGGGAGACGAACCTTTATGGGTGAGGACTTCGCCTTGTGAACCTTCCAGGTGAACCTGAAAGAGAAGGGGCGGGGGGCTGACGACAGGGTCCGACGTCGACGACGAGGACTCCGGTGTCGCGGTCGTTGCGGTTTTTCGACCAAAAGAAGGTGAGATCATTTGTACGAAGATAAGTGAGCACTCAAACACGTAAACAAATAGACTACTCGGGGATGCTGACCTCCTCCTCCGGGTCTATGTGACAATTGGGGAGGGTCCGATACCAAGAGGTCGTCGCGCGAGAGGGGTGCGGATGGCCTGTGTCCCGAGGTGACTCGAGTCTGTGTCCCGACCTCCTTCCTTCTACAGAAACTCCAACTCTGAACCTCCACTCGCCCACTCCCGTATTTGTCTTGTAGACGAAAGTAATAGGCTTTTGTTTAAATCACGGTTATTTTCCACAAGTTCACTCTTCTGACCCCTACCTTTAACTGTCTTTGTGTCGGTATGGACTAGGATGGAGATTCCGTAGTTTAGGAGACGTTGTCCTGAATTGAGGGAGGCCGGGGAACCGTCCCTCGAACCTGGGAAGACTGAAGTAAGAGACCGGACGGTCGAAAAGAATTTGGATCCTACAGTTTATTACGACAGAATTCACCAAATATTTTTGAGTGAGTAAGTTGGAAGTGTTCCCAAGATTACTCAGTGTCTCTCCAATTTACTGAACTAGCTCCCGTGCGTCGATCACTCGTTCCCTCGGTCCCGACTTGCGTTCCTCAATTGGTGTCGCGGCACGGCCAATAACTGGTTTCCTGTGAATAAAAATCTGTATAAGACTCTGGATATTCACTTAGCTACCCTTAAAATTTAAAGAAAGATTTATTTAATTACTGGTTTTCGGACTGTACCATCGACTCAGGTACGAGAAGTCAGTCAATGATAAACGGAGGACTGGAACCCAATCAATAACTTAGAGATTTTCGGGACCAGAGGAATGGAGGAGTTATCCCCACTACCAGTGTACGCCTCCTCTATCTGACTCCCTTATTATACAGCCTTCGCCATGGAGTGAGAAATGAGACCTACGGGTAGGGACCTGTTACTATACAGTTAGTGTTACTGTGTCCGTCCCGGAAAATCTCCTACCTCTTCTTTGGTTTGGTTTAGTCTACTTTGGGTGTGTGTTTGGTGTAAGTAAACCATATCTAAAGTTGAGAACCGTTGGTGCCAATGACGGTCATCTCTAGACTTAGAGATTTACAGGTGTCGTCAGTGCAAGGGTCTTTTTCGTAGTAGGGGGACGGGGCTCCCGTTACATGGAATTTTCTGTGGAAGACTCTCGAGAACTCTGAGACGGGTGTAGACAGGGTATAGGAGAAGGTGGGAGAAGGTAGGGACGGGGTTCGGGAAACTTCAGGAGTAGTCCTGACGGATGGAGATAACAAGTGGGGAACGTCGTAGTTCTCGGAATCACGGTAGGATCGTCCTTCCCGTCGACCAGTAAACGGTGCTGGAGATAGAGTTAGGGTAGTAGAGTGTCTTAATAAACCGATTCAAACAGTATTCTCTGTGTTTATGGACCTGATCAAAATCCTTTCAGTCGTCCTGAGGGATTTCCCTAAGGAAAAGAGGTGAGGTCCATCTAACCACTATAGGGATTCAGAGGTCACCGAGGGTTCGATCCCACAGGGGAGACCGACGAGGGAGGAGGAGGGTGACGTGGACCCAGACCCACGTTATTGCGTGTGGGCTAGGTGAATGGCCTCTTCCGTCACCGTGGGGTGAGGTCATGAGAACGGACCTTTTAGGGTCCCTGCCGCCTCGGACCACCCGACGCTGTACCTCAGCGTGTCTCAACCTGAGCTGACTGCGCTGAATCGTCGTCGTCGTCCAGGTGTATATCAGCGGCCGTGTTTCTATGTGACCGTTTGAGTGAGGCGAAGGTAGGTGAGGAGGAGAGATTACACGCCTAATGGTGATAGTGGAAGGGTAGAATTTCCTCATAAAACTCATCTTTACGGTATTATTTGTGTTTCAACGAAACTCTAGAAGTCCCTTTCCTAAAATATACCTTCACGTAAGGTGTCATAAACAACGCATACCGATTAAGTGACAATCACAACAAATCAGTGTTCAACACAGGTTGAGAAAAGCTGGGGCACCTGACGTCGTGTGGTCCGAAGGGACAGGAAGTGATAGAGGGCCTCAGACGAGTTTGAGTACACGTAACTCAGCCACTACGGAAGGTTGGTAGAGCGGGAGACGGCGGGGGAAAAGGAGGACGGGAGTCAGAAAAGGTTACGTGAAACGACACGTCATATTTGATTGTGTCGTGACGTTTCGTTGATATCTTTTTATTTTTACTGCTAGTGAGTCAGTGTAGGTTGAGAAACTCCCGATGTACAGGTACCCTACCTGTACGGGTCCTGTTCTACCAACCTTCCGTAGTGGCTGTGTGGTTACGTTGTGTCACTTAATCCCGATGTACTGGTACCCTAAGAGGTCCGGTCTTATCACCTCACCCACCGGTACGGGAGGAGGTCCCCTAGAAGAGCTAGGTCCCTAGTTGGGGCCCAGAGAACATAAGGTCCACTTAAGAAATGACAGACTCGATGGTCCCTTTGGGTTTAGTTAATATAAGGTTATTTTTAATTAATTTTTTAGTAAACTGATAAAAGTCACTGATACTGGGATTGTCCTTAGTCAGCGAAAGTAGGTGTTTTAACTACCTAAACGAATCTCTTTTTTTTTTCATTTAGCTCTGATATTCCACTATTAGGACTGAGAAGATACCTTACATGCGTCGATATCTAGTTTAAGTCCGACGAAGATATCACCTTCGGTTCCGTGTGGCAAAATTAACATAAAGAACCAACTTAAAACAACCCATTGGGATAGTCACGATGACATTTATCTCAGGTTCTTAGTCACGTTGATGAGACCCTCTACCACTTCCTCCCGTCGGACCTCACGACGTCAAGTGCCCCAGTGTCTCTCAACCTGTGTTGAATCGGTGGCTTGTTGTCGTCATTAAGACGGCCCCTCGACTGTCGACAATGACCTTTACTTCACTTTCACAATCAGCGAGTCAGCACAGGTTGAGAAACCCTGGGGTACCTGATATCGGAAGGTCCGAAGAGACAGGTACCTGAAGAGGTACGTTCCTGTGACCACACACAACGATAGGGGAAGAGGTCCCCTAGGAGTACAGGGTTCCTAGTTTTGACCCAGAGGACGTGACTTTCGTCTGTGAAATGGTGGACTCGGCGGTCCCTTCGGGTACCGATGCTGCCCTTGGGTGGTCAGTCTCACTAGTCAGACTCCTTTGCTTTCTGGTGTGTCAGTGACGTCCGGAAGGCAAAGTCCCCGCGGACCCGTCGAAGTCTCTACTGCCTCCGAGAGAGACTCCAAATCTTCGTTCGTAAACGAATTACGACATTCTTAAAATAAGCCTTTCCGCCCCAACCCCTCCTCTCTCACAAAGAAGAAACAAAGTATCATAAAGTGTGAGTCTTCAAGTCAGAGGTGGGAGTGATTGGGAGAGAGGGAAGAGTGTAGGGTTCCCTGGTACGTATCCAACCGGGTCTTAGAGTCTTGGGGAAAGAGGACGTAATTCTCCCACTGATCTTCCATGGGATGTCCTTAAGGACAAAGTCACGGTTCTAATAGGAATAAGAACCGGAGTCGTCCCACTCCTCTCGTCGACATTCTCAATTGTTCTGGACTTAGATCACGGACCCAGACAGAAAGTAAAAAACCGGGATAAGAGTGAAACTTGTGCCCTTCTTGTCGGAAAATTCTCCTGTCCAAGGTCACAGTCACACCGAATCTGGTTTGGAGTAAAGATAGCGAATCAACCACCCCCTAGAACCCCTGTACTTAGTTGAGAGGTTCGGACTCGAAGAGGGACCATTCGCTCCTTGTACCGTCGTTGAACCAAAGTCCCAGTCACGTTCGTTGTAAAATATAGTACATACGGGTCACAAATCAACTATTCATAAACACAGTTACCATATGGTAACGACAATCGTTAAAGGTAGTTTGCGTTACGTTCATAGTATCTTTTGATAGTTTACCACATGTTTACTCTACTTATTATGTCTTTTCATCATAACAATAAAAAATTTAAGAATAATAAAAACGAGAACGAAACCCAGATAGGACCTTCACTGTCTTCTGTAAGAAAAAACAACAAGGAAAAAATAAAAAAAATTGAAATGTTATAACATAACCAAAACGGTGTGTAGTTGTACTTAGGCGGTGCCCTCCTTAGTGTCGGAAAATGAATGTACTCTGAAACTTTCTGGATTACAACAACTCTTTATATGTAAACGTTTTGTGAAAAGTGAAAGTACGTAACCTCTTCCTTTACCGTTGGGTGAGGGCACAAGAATGGACCTCTTAGGGTCCCTGTCCCCTCGGACCAGGTACCCCAGCGTGTCTCAGTCTGTGCTGACTTCGCTGAATCGTCGTCGTCGTTGTCATGTTCAAATTTACTCTTAAATGTGTGTGTGTTTGTGTCTGAGTGACTCGGACCTTTTACTAACACTTCTGTCTCTTAATTAAGAAGACATGAAGGACGACACGTCTTTCTCCCCTTCCTCCCTCGGAGCTTTAGTTTATTGTAAAGGAAGTTGATACTTTGAACCTCACTTATTCGCTAACTGAAAAGGTAAACCACGGAATTAAGGACAGACAGTCTAAAGGACGGTCCAGAACGGGCCTTTACAATGGTAGATAGTGAGAAGACCTTACTTGGTCCGGTCCATGTAGAGAGACTTAGAGTAAGAGGAGAGACAAAGGGACTATTCGGACCAACTCGACCCCCGACAACTGTTCTAAGGATAAAAGTGGCTATTTCATGGTAAATGTGATGTTTACCGTTTCTCTTACCATCCCACACAGTAAATTTGTGTTCCGGGGGCGTTCCCTTTCGTTCGGTCCTGAAGGTTTGTATTTTACGACCGGAGGTTTTAGTCTTCTCTACCCCCACCCTCTCTCAGGTTAATCGTAAGTACGGTCGAGAATGAACCACTTTAGTCCCTAGTATCGGAACGCCTAATTCCTAATTCTCGTTTAAACCGAATCACTTATCAGGAGGAGACCTATTTACAGACAACTCCTAAATCTTTTGTAAAAAAGATTTGGTCAACCCATAAAAGAGTTGTACGGTTATAAAAATAAAAACAAAGAATTATTAATGTAGTTGAAGATATGTGTTTCGGACTAAAAAAAGGGGTGTAAAATTTCCACTTTGGAGGAGGTGGTTAAATTAACTAGGAGAACGGAGGTCAGAGAGGTGTCGGCTCCTCTCCTCGTCGCCCCGGCGTCCCGCGTTAGTCGTCCACTGGGGTGGTCGCCCCAGTCGGGTAGTGCGACAGTCGAGTGTGTCGTGACTTAGGTTAGACGTCCCTAGTGTCACGTTATTCGACGGACGTAAGGGTTCAAGGGCTGTTAGTAAAGACTTTACCTGAGTCGTGAACTCTTTCGAAAATGTACCGAAACGGGGCGTGCAAGACCTAGTTTTGACATCTACCTCACTGACCCCCTGGTTAGGTCCCACCGTCCCGAATCGCCCCTGAGAAGGAAGTTCCTACTACCCCCTCTTCCCTCGTGGACCGGACAGGACGACCGTTAGACAGTCAGGAGGTGGTGGTCCCTGAGCCAGGAAGGGGAAGACGAGGGAGAGAGGAGTCGGGTCTCTGTGGTCTCCGGTTGTAGTGTCTATTTATTATCGGAGGTTGTTTTCTCACTATGTCCCCGAAGGGACCACCGGGTCACCAATTCTTAGATGGACGGTCACGTCCCCTGTACCCAAACTAGGGACCGGACCCTTCTAGGGTGGACGCTGTTTCGTAGATTCAAACGTGTGGTGTTGAGGACCCGGACACGAGACCTCGGCTTCTCGGAGTTTATGAATTCGGGTGTTCGGAGTTTCGGACGCAAGGGATCTCGAATACGAGTGTTCTCTTCGGTGGCGTTACTCTTAGGTGTATGTGCGTTGGTCTCTCCTCGGGGCCGAGAGTGACGTCAATCTTTTTCGGACGTGCGTCGTTGTTTCTGAGTCGTATTGGTTATGTATTTATTTATTTCAATTATGCTTATTTTTTACTATATGACTCCCTCCCTATTCTTCCCTAGAACCGAGTGACACCGGCGAAGTGAAGGAGGGGCAGGTCAGAGAGCCCTGTGTCGTAATGGGCGTTAAGGTCTGGGGTTTGTCTGGCTTTTGCCATCGACTCATACGTCTAAGTCCTAGGTTTCTGGTACCTAGGTGTGAGACTGAGGTTGGGTGTCAGTGACACATTATTGAGGGGTCCCGGAGTCGAATGAATAGACATGTTACCCTTATTACTATTAAAAGGGAAGGAATGTCTCGGTGCCATTCGTGACTTACTCAATTATGGACACTTACTCAATTATGGACACTTTATGAGTCCTGACACGGCCCGTATTTTCACAGTAATAGTAGTAGTAGTAATAAACGTCCACTTACTTCTGTCTATAATAGACATAAAAAGATGTCTACGCTGACTCTGAAGCTAACACATCAGTGTCTCGATCCTAAGTTTGACTGTATATAGACTGAGACCTCCCCTTTACGAATCGGTTTTTAGTCTGCGGAGAGAACCAGTTCCAAATAGGTTCGTCAACCGTGGTTGTGTACGAAGAGTGGAGGACTGTGTCCCAAACCGAGACTGTGTAGTTCGGGACGAGTGCTCAAGGATGATGGTCAATGCTGTGTCACGACGTCTTCTCCACCATTTCAACGAAGGGACAGACATCCCTCCTTAGGGTACATTGACACTTTTCTGTTTGTCGTCCTTGTCCGTCTATTCCTGCTCTCCCTTTACAGGGGGGCAGCGGGTACGTCGCAGGACACGAGACGGGACCTCAGTTACCGGAAAGTCTACTCACACGAGTCGACGAGGCCAGAACCCTCCAAAACAGCGACCACTTCGACACGGGAGGGAACACGAATTGGCGGAGGAGGGGTAGGATCTTCACGGACTACGTTACGGAGAAGTCGCACCACGAGGACCGGAGACGTCAGATCTGAGACAAAGGAGATTCGGGAGGTGACGTGTGTCACGGGGGGACTTCGGGTCTACACGACACGACACGACTACAGAGAGAGGAGTGAACTCTTACTGTGGGTACCTCCGTCCCCACCAAAGAGGTGCCAGACTGGTGTACGTCGCGGGTCGTATGCCACTTCCTAATGACTGACGTGGAGGAGATCCCTGTGCTGACGGACCGGAGAGGGAGGAGAGGAAACAGAGGACACTTGGATAAAGTCCTTAGAGGTCCCTCCTGTATAGTACTCTCCACACGAGCAGGTGCGACCGGTACTCCTGGTTGACACCTGACAGGACACGGAGGCGCTTCCTCCGTCGAGACCCTCGGGAGGTCGAAGTCCAGGTCCGAGGCGGAAAGATTGTCGGGGTTTGACCCGTCACCCAGAGGGCGGTGAAGGGACCTACCTATGAATAGTCGGTTCGTCGACCGCAAGTTCGTAGTGAGTCGTGATGTCCTTTCCCTGTGGATACGGAGGGAAGATCGGAAGGACGGGAGGGGTAAGAGGACGGTCACAAAAAAAAGAGATTTGGGATCTAGTGGGCTGAGCCAGTGTGACGGTCACCGGAGTCGATCCATTTACGGTGACTCGTTTAAAGGCCAGTGGAGACCCTACCGGGTTGGGTCTTTAAGTCTTTTTCCAGTCACGTTTTCGACCCTCCTTCTGTACCTACCTTAGAAAGGTTTATTGGACCTCTATCCATCCCCCAGGACACTCGGGACAACCTCTCGGAGTGTCCTTCCCTGAGCCTTTAAGTCTTTAACCCATAGTTCCAAGGGGATTCAACCTCGAGGTGGAGGTAGTCCATCGACCGTGTAGTTTGTGTGTTCTCGAAATTTCCGGCGGGAGGACCGACTCGATTCACCTTACGTACAGGGAGAAACGAAACAGAAGAGGAGGGAGGTCGAAAGGGGTACCGGGGAGGTCGCCTTGGGCCGTGACACGGACAGAGGGTCCATTTCACGCAGGGGTGGTCGGTGGTCCTGACTGTAGTATATTGGACCAGGGTCCGTTCACTCTACTTTACTTGTAGTGGTCGTCACGACTGTTGGTCGCTCCGACGTCCACTTCCCGTGCGAGGAGGGTGGTTGACACCGAAGTTCTCTCGGAAACAACTGAAGTCTTTGATACAAAAACCCCCTACCCAGGAGACAAGTGACCCCCACAGTGCAGGACGAAGGACAAGAAACGGTAGAGGTAGAGACGGAGAGGGTCGAGACGAACGTCCGTCCTCCGACTGACCTATTTTCCTGGGTCTTTTGGAAGAGTCCTCATTGGTCAGGGTTGTCGCCACTGTCTACTTCCCCTTTTTGAGAGGAAAGAGGAGCCTTTACGAAGTACGGGTGCACTGGGTGTCACCAGAGGTAAGGACCCAGTAGACGGGTGCAGAAGGAGGTCCCCAGCGAACACTCAAAAACGGTTGCATGAAATGCGAGCCTAAAAAGAGAAGACAGTGTGTCCAGACTCGACAAGAAAAACAACGAAGAGCAGTCATCCGTACACTCCACACGTTGGGACTTTAGTCCTTCCGTGTAGCGGAACGTCAATATAAAAGGAAGGTGACGTAAAGAACACCGAACCAGTATGCACTTTTTAACGTAAAGGAAAGAAACCCCGAATTTTAATCGTTTGATGTTTGTCCTTAGGACCCAGTATTATGTCCTCAGAAAAAGAGGTCCCAGCCAATACGCCTCAGAGAATGCCCTGTTACCGACTGAGAAGTCTACACAAGGGCGGACCGGGGTCCGTGTTCGGCCACCGACATCACAGAAAGTCGTCACCGTCGAGAGTCCAATGACTGTAGTGTCAAGAACAATAAAGACACACAACTACAACAGTCACTACGACGAACCAAACCAGACCAAAGAGCCAAAGAGACAAGGTTCTTACAATCCTACGATTAAGACTTTGGTTCCACTGAAGACGACCCCAAAGAACTGAGACCCAGGGACTCGGTGCCAGTGACGGTCGACCCTGGTTGGTAGGTGGTTACGGGTGGTGTCAGTGCACGAAGAGAGTGTGTGCCGAAGTCTCCCTGAGACCTTGGTACTGCTCTTTGTTTCCCGAGAAAGGTGAACCGACACACTCTTCTCAGACAAGAAGGTAAAGGTCTCCCTTATGTTCGTTTCTAAGTTCTCGAAGTTACCGGGACGAAAAGAGGGGGTCATCCATTATGGTCGGGAAGGTGGGAACCGTCGTTTCTTCCCACGTGGGCGACGGTCTAAGACACACCACACCTGGGTCTCTAACAATATGTCGGGTCTTCCATTAGACTGGAAGGTCCCTCCGCGGACCCGAGACGAACCTCGACCTCCCTCCCCACTGCCCACATCCGAGCTCCCACCCCCCGTGGCGACGAGGTGTTCGTACGGAAGTCTAAGTCGTCTTCTCCTGTGGACACTAGGTGGTCCTTCGTCACACAACTCTGTGAGTCCAAGTAGGGATATGAGACCCGAGTAGGTTTTTTCGATTATTTCTTCCTTATCGTAGAAGGAGGATTTTCACATCGACTCTTCTTATCCATACTCGGATTTGAATCCACCTGTGTGTGTCGACGTTTCTTTGCGATACTTTAATTGATTTCTACTTTACAATCCAGTCGTGTCTCTTACTCCCTCAACCCCGACGTGTCCGTTGGATTGGTGTGTGAGTCCTGTCGTGCGTCAACTGGGTGAGTCGAGACTGGAACTTCTCCTGAGAGTATACCCGGTTCTCGTCCTACCTCAGGAGTTCTGGTGCGACTCCTCGTCAAGTGACCCTTCCTCAAAAGAAGAGAACCGGAGTCTTGTCACTACACTCTTTTGCACCCCCGGGCTCCCTGTCGTTCCTACAGTTTCTAAACTCCCACGTGTAGCAGGTCGGTCAGGTCGTCCCAGTCCCTACGAGTATAGACGAGTCTTTAAAGTCGTTACCACTCCAAGACCGTCTGAGGGAATCAAGACTTCAAACTCTTAAGACCAAAATCTTTAAACCCTAAAAACGAAAGTTTACTACCAAACTTTGATACGGAACCTTCCTTTTCTTTTTACCGTAGACTACACCTTTGTGACGACAAGTTTCCGAACATCTGTTCCATACGTATTCCCTATAGGTCCTTAATCGTAGTCCGAACGGACCCATGCGACCGACTTTAGACCGGAGCTGTGATTTTCCAACAAATCTATTGACTTATTCTGAGGGAAGGACCCGTAAGTCACGGTCTTAGTACAAGAAAGAACCAACTTACTGACTACAGTAAAGTCTAGGATCAAATATTCTCGTATCTTCTGGATCGTTCCCTCTAATTTCCTAGGATCTATCTACCTACCCACCCACCCCCCACCACCTACCTACCTACCTACCTACCTACTTACTTATTTGTTACATGCTTACTTTCCTACCTACCTGTCTGCCTACCTACCTGTCTATCTGCCTGTCTACCTATTTACCTACTGACCTACCTATTTCCTGTCTACCATCCGTCTTGTGAGTCGACGGGGGAGACGAAGTACCGGGAAAGAAGAGAGATATCACAGAACCGAGGTGGGGTGTATTACTAGTCTTACTGTGTTTCTTGTACCCTCGTGACAGACCCCTACTAGATAAAAGACATGAGTCGTACAAGGGCCTTTGGACAACAGGGGTCCTCTTGTCCACTTTCGGACTGTGACAGTTCTCTCACCACTTGCGAACGACGAATTAAAAAATAATTACCATAATTTTAAAGAACGGATTCAGTAATTAGTAATCCAGTATACTTTCCGAATACAAATAAGTCTCTATTATTGAGTGTAGGAGTGTCATTCCTACATACAAAAGAGGTGACCAGTCGCCTTCACGACGTGATAATATATTTCCCTATCTGAAAAAAAAAGAAAAAGAATGAGTAAGTAAAAATGAATCTTGTCCATCGAGTCAAATTGTTTATAAATAACTTACAGAGGCTGTTTCTATTTATGTTATGTCAGAGACGACATCTGTTCCAGTCTTACTAGCGTTGTTACTGTTTTTGCGTTCTTGACAGTAGCAAAGAACCTGTAAATGACCAACGGTCGAAGATACGATACGTGTCCTAGAATAAATAGAGTAATTAAGGGTTTTAGTAGGATACTTCATCTGCGAGGAAAATAGGGGTAAAACACCTTTTCCTTCCAACTCATACAGCTTATTGAGCAGGTTCCAGTGCGTCATTTCTTGCCAATGTCAAGCCACCCTCTCTGTCCGTCGACATAACTATTTTATGCAACGTCAAAGAATTACATATATTCGTTGATGAAAAGATATGTGTTGGTCTTGTCGTCCTAAGAGAGTGGAGAACTAAAAGGTAGGTTTGTAACGACCCCTGGGTGGTCATCTACAGGTCTCTGTCACCCTCAAGTCGTTCTCGAGTCCTTTTCTTTTACCAGTCGAGAAGGTCCAGTTTCTTTCACAGTTTTCTTCACTCGACCACTGACACTTGTGACTCTTAGCCCGGACGGGGGACGTGGTCCCTACCTCTTTAGGGTCTTGTCTTTCGTTGGGGTGACGGTTGACTGGGTGTGGTTCTTTGTGCGAGCCTTCTTTGGGGTCGAGACTGAATCGTCATGAGTCTGAACTCTCGACTCCTGGGAGGTACGAAAAGGAAGACCCAACATAAATTCCTAAACCACCTGATTGGTGTCTTATCTTATAAGGCGAGTATATCTTTTAGCATAGTACAAACGTTTCCTTCGATTTATATTCCTTTACATGGGCTTCTCATTGAAGTCTGTCGAGATCCATGTCTTAACATTTCACTTTTTTCTTCACAAGAGTCAAAAAATTCTCAGCAGAGCAAGGGTGACGTAGACACTCCCGACGGGTACTGAGGCGGACCAGGTGAGGACAGAGAGGTTCAGGAAGAGGTGAAGAGAGGGAAGGTCGTTGGGACAGTCGTAGTGGAAGGTAGAGGAAGTCTAGACGTCGGAGGGTGTGTCACGGTCTCGAATTGGGAAAGGACGGAAGTCTCTACACTTGGACGAGTAGTGTCCTGGTGTTTGGGTTATTCGTTCGACAAGGATGTCCTTTTCGGGAGAAGAGGGGTAGACTGGCGGCGGCGGAGGAGATCCGAACGAGGTACCTCCGTGTGAGTCCCTTCGTCTCTGTCACGACCTCAACCTAGAGAAATCCACTGAGAGTGACACATGTTGGGATACTTCGGACTTCCCCGAAGGGTCTACCGAGTCACCACTTCTTAGGTAGACGGTTGCGTCTTCTGCGTCCAAGGTAGGGTCGCAGCCCTTCTAGGGGATCTCCTCCTTTACCGTTGGGTGAGGTCATTGAGAACCGACCTCTTAGGGTACCTGCCTCCTCGAACCGCCCGATGTCAGGTGTCTCTAACGTCTCTCAGTCTGTGTTGACTCGCTGGTTCTCGTGTGTGCACGTACCTCTGACTAATTGGAGGACGGGGTCCTTTGTGAGCGTTGTCGTTCGCCCTGTCGGACCAAGAGGGAGGAAAAGGTCGGGAAGACGGGACATAACAAGTAGAAGAGTGTGTCAACACCCCATGGTCCCCCCTGTGTCTTTCTTCTGTATTAAAACTAGACCTCTTCTACGTGTCATCTCTAGGACCCACTAAAATAAAAAATAACCTCATACTAATGAAATATTGCGAAACAATCAAAGACGACACGCTGTCTCAGTCGATGTACATGTGTATATAGGGGAGGGAGAACCCGGAGGGAGGGTGGGAGGTAGGATGGGGAGATCTAGCAGTGTCTCGTGTCTTGACTCGAGGGACGCGATATGTCGTCGCAGGGTGGTCGATGGATAAATGTGGGCCATCGCTTATACACAGTTACGATAAGTTAGTCGTGAAATTTAGAAACGCACTAGGAAGTTAAGCTTACGAGAGGAGAGGAGAGTCTGGGTCGCTTACGACGACTCTGTTGTCATTAGGGTCGAAAAGGACTTATAGGCCATGACCCAGACCAAAAGGGACGCAAGTCGATACCCCTCTTATTGAGTCAGCACACGAACTTGACTGGGTCACCATGTCGGTCGTCGGTATTACCGACTCGTGAAAGGTCAGAACGTCTTTGCTACATACGCACGTGCGATTCACGTACGAAGCCAGTGCAGACTGAGAAACGCTGGGATACCTGATATCGGGCGGTCAGAGGAGACAGGCACCCTAAGAGGTCCGTCGTCGTGATCTCACCGAACGGGACGGGAGGAGGTCCCCTAGAAGGTCTGGGTCCCTAGTTTAGGTAGAGAGAATACAGAGGACGCAATCGTCCACCCAAGAAATGGTGATCTTGGTAGACCGTGAGTGAAGGGTTCAACCTTTTGGCTCATGATTGAGTCCTACCGATTACATTTTAATGTTTTGGTATCAATGGTAAAATGTCAAGTAATTAGACGGTTATCCGCATTAAATGAACTAGAAGTATTATGTTGTTATAAGAGGGGTAGAATGTCTACTCCTTTAATTCCAAGTCTCTCCGGGTCACCCGAAGGGTTTCAGTATGACGACCTTAACCAAGGATACAGAAGACCAAGGTGTAGGTGATAGTGAATCTTGGAAGGTCTCTAAGTCCTTGTGTCACCCTCAAACGGGGTCGAAGACCGTAGTCATTGCGAGGAAGAAGACAAGGGTGACTTGTCTCTTAGTTCTGAGGACTTGGAGCTCGAACGACCACTGACGTGTAAGTATGGGTGACTCACTGTCGTTAGATAACGGCCCTTAATATCAAATTATTAGGATGTTCAGTCGTGTAATTCCGGCTCTCTGTTTTTATTTTCCGTACGGACAGGTTTATTCGAAGTCCAATAAGACTTATGTACACTCACCCAAACTGTTTACTTGCAGGAAACGATAGCCGTGAAGTCCGACTCGGATCACTTGCAGGAAACAAAGGTGCAAGGGTAGTAGTCAAGGTGGACTAAGAGGAGACCAAGAGAGGTGACGTAACTGATGTTTAACTTTTGTTTTGTTTTGTTTTGTTTTGTTTTTATCGAGGGGATTTTTTCGGTGGTACTCTGTGTGTGTCCGTGTGTCCGTGTGTGTGCGTGGTATTTTACTTCTCGTTTTTGTTATGTGTCCGCCTACACACGTAAAATTTGTTTCTTTCCGAGAGTAGATCTATTTACGTTGCCTTGGGGGAAAGAAAGATATATGACCCACACCTTCTGAGGTCGATCAGATTAAATACTTGTCTTCCTGTTTTACTTGTACGTAAGGATTTTACACGATCCTTAAGACAGTCCATGAAGGTACATTGGTTGACTAACTCAGAAACGTTGTTGGTACCCTGACCGACAATGGAAAAAAATTATACATATTCCTTTAACCCACGAATGCACTACACAGGTACCAGTCTCTCGACCGTTTCGACACTATTTAGAATTTTCCCTGGGAAGATGACAGTCCGTGTCTGGTTCGAGAAAGTGTTTGTAATTACTTGTTTTGTTTCTGGGATGAACCTTCCTCGAGCATTCGGTATTCGTTCACTCCTCTTTGTCTGTTGTTTGTTGTGTTTAATCCTTTTGTATTTTATAATCTTCCACTACTGTCGTCACTTTTTTTCTTTTTGATCCTGTCCCTTTCTTTTTCTTACCTCTGATACTCACCCTGAATTCCGACGATACGGTAGGAAACAACCACCCCCCGTGACCCCTTTCACCCCAGTCTAACTTCTGGACCCCTCTCCCTTCGTCGATCTCGTTCCCTGGGGGCCTCTGGTCGGACCGGTGACATGGGTGTTTGTGGAACGAGTTGTGTTTACGGGTCCCCGTCCCGTTCAGACGTCTCGACCCGGGGTCCTTGGTCCGAACTTGTCTTGTTCCTCGTCCAGTCTCTCCACTTCCTAGCCCCGAACGGACCACCTCGTAGTGGTACTCGAACCTCGAGGAGGGACCTCCCCTCCATAACCTGGACCACCTCCCACGTCTCCTATGTTTTCCGTCCGTCCACACTAGAAAGTCCCGGACGGAAAACCCCACACTACAAATTAAAATACACAGTTAAACCCGATTCCCGTCAGGTCTATCGATTAATGTAGTAGGTCTATCGTAGAGACGGTCCACACAGAACCGTCCATAAAGAGCCCCTCCACTCGAAAGGTTAGTTATCCGACTCAGTCCTCCTGGGGGAAGTGGTTTCGTCTATCCGTAGTAGGTAGGTCGTTCCCGGGTCTCACCTGTTTTCCGTGATCCATGAGGAACTGGATCCTGTAGACAGAAGAGGACAGGTGTCTTGACCTCGAGGACCAAGAGCCCAGAAGTCTGAGTCTCAATACAGTAGTCGTAGGGACCTAGAGGTCGTAGTCTGCCATCTAGTGTCGTCGTACGGGAGTCGGATGTACTGGAGACCTCGACTGAGGATCCTGTTGACAAGAGAAGGGATATTTAGGATGACCAAGACACAGAGACCTCTTGGAGTCGATGATGGTACCCGAAGGAAGAGTCCTTGGACGGACTTTAGTCAGAAAGGAGACGACTGTCCTGAAGGTCCTTGAACACGACCCTGTCGGTCCCTCCTGACACGGGTTCACCGAAGTCCGTGGCTTCCTGGGGACTAGGACCCGATTGCGATGGGGGTGTGTGAGTGAAGGAGGAGGTTTGTCGGGATCCTCCGTTGAGGGTTGTGGTTTGGGTAGGAAAATGTGTTCCTTTGTCTGAATCTCTTCAGGCCTCTGAGCGGGTTCCACCTAGTGCTGACGTTTAACGGGACAAACTGAGTTTTCTGGTACATGTCAGGAACCTTGTTATTGTTTACGGTCTGGTCTCTTGGTTGAAGAGAGAAATGTCACTTTTTTGTGAAGTGAGACGTAATTTGTGAATCGGTCTCTACCCATACGATATTCGTAGTAACCGGTTTCTTACGTACCCCTATCGTTCCCTCCAGTTCTTTCCGTCTAACTACCTTTAGTACGAAATATGAATCACTTTTGTTTGAGTCTGACGGGAAGTAATGGTGTAAGTTTGTCTCACTGTACCCTGTTCTTAAGTCTCTTTGAGTTCGGCCCTTCCCTTAAGTGTCGTGTCTGTCTGTCTGGGGTCAAGAAGAGTGGCTGTAGTGAACACGTCCATCTTTGAGTGGGTGACCGGTTCACGTATACGCGTGTACGTGTGTAATTATAAAACAAACGTCTAGACGGATAAATGTATCAATTAAACCCTAGACAAACGTTTGTGTTTAATCAAACCACGTTAATGAAACACACGCCTGTGCCTCAGTAGGCGAAGTCGTCAAATTGCCGTTCCTCTTACCGACGGAGCATCGTATACCGACAGATATATATTAGTGTTATAATGGACGTGTATAATCAATGTATCGTCAATGTAATATTAATCACGACCAAAAGTCGGTAAGTTTCCACTTTTTTTTTTCATAAAATTAATTTAGTCGTTCCACAAAACTCGTCTCTCTTCGCCGTCTCTCGAATTACTAAGTAGCATGAGGTAGTTGACTTTACCCTGCCCGTGCGGTCGTAGAAGAACGGAGGGTCCTCCCCGCTACGAGTGGACGATTGTTGTCACCCATAACAGAGATGCACTGGAACCTGGGTTCTACAGCGGGCGAAAGTTTCTGAGTAGACGTCCGGTAGTTTGTCCCTCAGTCTGTTGACAGTCTCAACTTTCCCTGGAGTCGGTACCAGACTGGGTGACTAGTGGTCAGTCTCTCCCACTGACTCCGGGTCCGTCCGTTCCCTCACCGAGACCTACTGTGTCAAATCCCCCCTTTGGTCTCTGGTCTTGAGTTCACAGGACCGGACATACGGACGCAAGAACAATTTATGTGGTGGATGTAGGCTTGCGTAAGGGGCAGTATGAAGAACTTTACGGGGTGCTCCTCGTAAAAGAGGATTTAGTTTTAAAGTGTGTATAATCTGTGGGAATCTTTTACTTCACCATAGTGTGTTAGGCGACCATTACTTATGTATGTTGGGGTCCTACCTCCTCGGACAGGATTCGGTAAGTTCGTTCACACAGCGTTAGAAGTTTAAAGAAGGGCACCAGGGATCATGAACACGAAGATTGTCACACGACCGAGGACTTCCGTCAAGTGACTCTAAGTAAGCTCACCTTCCTTAGCTCCGGACAGTAGACTCAAGGTCTGTGTCGTAAGGGACCCACTACGAGCCATCCACTGGCTTGGAACAGGACTGAAGAGACACTATGACTTAATGTGTGAGTTTACGAAAGGAGAGGAGAAGTAATACTTTTCTTTAGAAAGAAGGTTCTCCATGACACAATTGTACTCGGAGTTTACTGTTCTCCACCACTGTATTAGAGCTCCAACTGTAACGGTCGAGAAGGAGCCACCCTGACCTGTCTTATAAAGAATGTGGGTAGGGTGGGGGGTACGGTAGTTTATGACAGAGGTAGAAAGAAGAATTCCTCGTTTACACTTGAACCTCGGTTCCCCTCCCTTCCGAGTCCTACCACAATATTTGTGGTCCTGGTAAGTCCTTCTACTTACCTATTAGTTGTAGAGTAGGACGTGGCAGGGACAGGAAGGAGGGGTCATGTGTAAATTGTGAGGTCCGGCTTCTGTAACTTGTAGGAATCAACGTATTCTGTTCTTTGTCTGGGGTCCTCTTGTCCTCTTCTCTAACGACCACAGGTAGTCCTTGTTTGCTGGTACATTATTGAGACATTAATGTGTCATTGCTCTCGTCTAACTCTGACATTTAATGTAGGAACAGTGGAGGCCCCTTGCTACGCCGAGATAGAGCGTAGATGTCTTTCGCCGTCGCGTACCAGGTATCAGTGACTCTCTATTCCCTTAAGAACCGACGATTTCGTCTAAACGACGACTACTGTCCACTATCTGTCTGTCCGACTTTAGACCCTAAATTACTAAAAGGTCCACTCTGTGCTGACGGAGTGGTAGGTATCGTTCTGTAGGTGATAGGTCCGTCGTAAGAGATAGGAAGTGTAGTCTCCCTGACTACTTCCAAGGGGTTTAATCTCTGTTTTACGTTTCCGAGGGGTTATGTGCGTGTGTTTTTACGAGTACACACGTACCCGAGTGTGTGTATGGTTGTCGGTTAAATGTGACGGACCTTGTAAGTTAGATGTCTGAAAACTTTGTAGTGATAATATTGTAAAGTGGCTTATAAAATTATGACACTCCTTATAACAGAGAAAAATACGTTGTATGAGAGACCCTGGTAATACACCTCCGTAATTCTTTAAGACACACCATCTAATAAGTCGTTTATAATAAACCGTCGGCTGACACGCATATCGTAAGACGATCCACAATCTCTCTTTTGTTTTTACTTGTTATGAGTCAAGAGGGGTGGGATTCATAGATCCGGGTGAATGTGTCTATTGTATTTATGTATTTTTCAATTTAATATTGAGGTGTCCGTTACATATTAATAGACGGTTTACTGACCTTGTCTGTACTCTTGATATCTTTGTTGTCTTTTTCCTTTGAGTGAAACCCCACCATATTAGTATTGGTATCGAAGAATATCTAACTTTACTTGTAGATTCTCTCGACTTTATGGTGAAAGTGAGTTCCAGACAATCTTTCTCTGACAAGTGTAAAGAGATGTATTTGTCAGGAAAGCCAAGAAGTTCTCGTTTGGTTTTTGTTGGTGAATTTTTTTTTTTTGTCTTAATTTTTTTTTTTTTGGAAAAACATAACCCATCTCGACTAATTGTTACGACACTATTTAAGTCCACCTGTCGTTTCCCTGAGTTGGTATATGTATGTACATAGGTGAGAGGGGGTTTGAGACGAGGGTAGGTCCGTCGGTGTCTTGTAACTCGTCTCGAGGCACATAATGTGTCATCCTGGAACAACTAATGTGTAAAATTTATATCGTCACATATTGTACAGGTAGGGTTTGAAGGATCGATAGGGAAGGGGAGTAGGAAGGGGTTGCCTGTGGTAGTCAAACAAGAAATTCAGACACTCAGGTAAAGACAAAGCATTTATTCAAGTAAAAAACTTAATTCCTTTTTGTCTTTGGAACCCTTCCTTTTATAGTCTTTATACTCGTATTTGTTCAAATTTCGACGCATATCAGTTCGACGTTCCTCTGGTCTATGTATGATTCTTGTACGTACAGGGAAATCATAAACTCCTGTAAAAATATTGAACCCACCATAATATAGGTGTCGTCATCCTTACAAACAACTGGTTGGCTTCCTGAGTCTTTGAACAGACTCTGTCTCTATTTACGTTAACAGTTCAACTCTTTCATGTTTTCGAAATTAGTTTCGTAGGTCAATTATGTCCCGTGCTAGGTACCCCCTAGTTACTCCCATAAAGAGGTTCTTTGTTTCTCGGAGGGGAGAGGTCCAAGGAACCGAGGATTTGAAAGTTTGAAGGTTAGTGATAAGGATTGGCCGACAGGTCCCTCCTCACTGTACTGTCAATGATATCTCGATGACGACTTCCAATTAGTTTTACCGGAGAACCCAAAATAGGCCTAAATTACCTTTGGGTAAACGGTAGTAGACTAACCGTGAACTCGTCTGAACACGGACCGACTTGAAGGCCGGTGTCTAGATGTTGTAAATGGGACATTTACAAGAAGTGACTTGACACTCCACGTGTCTGAGTGAGTCATACCTGGGACTTCAACCACTGTAACGTCAAGTCCCGGGGGGCTCTGGAACCTCTACCTTTGGAATTTGAGGTCCCTGGTGACCACAACCAGAGCCCCACTACGATTCCTTACTCCCGTGGTCCTCCAGACGTGAAGAGGTGCCTTTTTAACATTTCTCAGACGTGGGAGAGATCTGGGAATTATTGATCTTTCCACAGTCACCTCTAAAAGAGGAAGACCTTATTTAGTCACGATAGGGTTTCTTCTATAGGATCATTCTAATTTGTTGGTGGCCTTAGGATCATTCTAATTTTTCTCACCGTGTAAAACCATTGCAAAATTTTTGTTTTCAGGTCCAATTGATACACTGGCACACACACAATGAATAGAAGCCCGACAGTAAAGGAACGAGTTTTTCTTTTTACAACCCTCTATACCAGGAAGTCCAGGTGGGATCTAACTTGTAAGATACTTGATCTTCTCGACATTGTTAGTCAAAAAGTTTTCAATTACTTCTTATTAGTGTAAGAGCTAGAGTTCTACGACTATTTCTCTGAGTACAAATTTGGTTGTTAATTCCGATATTTGATTAAGTCAGTGGATCCGAGGATTGGATAGAGATCGAGTATTTTATAAAAGAGAGTTTCTTGGTTCACTCTAGGGTCCCGACATGACACTGTTTAGTGCCAACTAGGTCTTCAGAGTCCCATGCGTAAATCCTTGTAGGACCGTTGTGACACCTCCTTCGATGTAAAGTGTACTACTTTGAGTAGAGGTCCTGTACAGGGACGTCCCTTGTCGTCGTAGTCCCCTTTCAGGTTGACGGGGGGTTGTGCACCCAGACGTGGGTGAAGACCCACGTTAAAGAAGGGGACCAGTCTAAAGTTACAAGTACTGTTCTGTCCTGTAGAGAGGGGTGGTCACTGAACTACAATAAATGTCACCGGTGTTCTAGTTATAGAGGAGGGGACCTTTATTTCGAAAGATGAAACGTAACCTTAAATAGAAGTTATCGACGACCTTTAGTAATAGTGTGTTATTACAAGATAAGTGATGAGCACAATAGGGAAGTCGACCCGTCTAACGGTCCGTAAACTGACGGACTGTGATTCAGGTAAACCACGTGCTGTTTTTATTTTGGAACGTAACGGACCTTTATTGTACTCTGTGTGAGTAGTGGGTCGGTCTCTACTAACCCGATGAAAGAGAAAGATTCCTCAACAGCCTTGAGTACATTTAGTAGGTCCGAGAACGGATATCAGTACTCGTGTGGGAGTAAAATACACATGTTGTCCTTACTTCTTATTCGAAACCGTACCTGGTTTCACTAGTACTTAAGGTCTCCACTTCGAGACTCCAGATTTTCTGATACACAAATAGAGATGTAGTTCCGAATCGAACAGAAATGACTCTATGTGACAAACGGTAAAGACAATTTAAATCCTTGTAAAGAACTCTAGAATAGTCCAAGACTCATGACTAGATCCATGAACTCCCCACGACTACTTATGTCGTAAGGAGGGACCTCTTCGACTTGATTATTTCACTCCGTTTTTCTATGCGTATCATACAGATATGTCTCAATACTTTGTCCACTTGTCGACCGTCTCCTGGTTCCTGTTTATGAATTAGGACCAATCCTTAAGTCCCGTGGGAAGAGTCTCCTTTACGGTAAACTTAGTCTACAGAACTTCATCTCGTTGAACTTTATTTCCTTTCCTCGTAAGTCTTCTGTAGGAGAATACCCTCGTAGTGTCCCTGTAAGTCTCCATCTACCCACAATTCAGCCCTGACCACCAATTGTATAGACATTCTTCCAGACTCAGTGATCGTAAATTTCTTTCTTTCCGTCGAGGTGGAGAGAGGGTAATGGTCCCCTACAAAATACAACCTATGTGACCGTAACTTCACGGATAACCAGTACCTAAACTCACACCGTTGGATATTCCTCTTTATGAAGCTAATGTAAGTTCATTCCCTGACATCAGTCTCTACCAGGGCACACGTCGGGGATGTCCATTCACTGTCACTTTTGGATCCGTTACGTACTCTAAAGGGCGTCTCTACCGATCGTCGAAACCCAACCCCTGTCTCGGTCACAAATTCCCCAAATTCGTCTCCGTCTTTTCGCGTGGGTTCCTCTGTTTCGGTCTTATAGATCTCGCCGTACTACTTTTGGTTCGTTCCTCCGTCCTAACGACTTCGGTGTCGACCTGTCCCCGAGCCCTTCCCGACTAAACTTACGTCACTACTTTCTTCGTGAGCCTACGCACGTCTCAAACCCTTCAAACAGTCTCGACTAAAGTATCTACGTCAACACTCTGATAATCCTTACTTGTCTTTATTCCTTCATCTAAAATGAGGTATTTACAGTGAATTCTTACTTTATTTACTTGTCCTTTTCTCTCTCCCTCATCTCCTGCACTCGAAGTCAACACAAAAAACCCCTTTTCGGTCATCTCTTGTGCTTCTAAATCCCTACAGGTGGGTGTTTTCTACTGTATCGTCTCAAGTCAAGATTCACTTTATCATAAAAATTATGGTTCTGTTTGTATCCGGATTCAGATAATATTCGAAAGTCCCTTGGAACAGAGGTCGGACCTGGAGGCAGGACTCGGGTCCAAGTATGTACGTTAACGGACGAATCGTAGAGATGAACTTTCGGGTTACCTGTAGTTTTGGAATGCACTGGTTTAACCTTGAAGTCTAAGGGGTGGGGGTCGAGGGTTTGTACGAGGAACGGGACAGAAGGATAAAGTGAGGTTAAGGAGGTCAATTTTTGGCAGCTCAGAAAGGACAGGTGAGAGAAGGAGAACATGGGTTGTAGGTTAGACGGTTCGTCAGGGTTCTTTGTCTAGGTCTTTTCCTGAGAAGGTGTAGTAGGGTTTCGGTGGTAGTGGAGAGACCTTATGCCGCTGTGTAATGGAGAAGGAGTGACAATATGAAGAACGTAGGTCGATCAGGGAATGTCAGATAAGAGGAGCCCAAGGATCTCAATGAGAAACTTTTGTTTTCAGTGTTGTTCAGTGATCAACCGAGTCATGAGAAACCACAGGAGGGAAATGTATTACCCATTTGTAGTTTCTGAGAGTCACCAGGTGTTTAAGGAGGACCGCGATCACCTGACTTAATGACCCGAACTCAGAAGAAAGGGGAGGGGTACACCGGCCCCACATGAAAGGACTGACAACTACACCCCGAACCGGTACACTGAACGAAACCGGAGACCCTACAAACATCTGTCTTGTGTGAGTCCGAACTTCGAACATTTGACGAACCCACCAGTCCGAGGAGAACGTGAGAACCTCAGAGGGACCTCTTCTCTAACCCCCCTCCACCGAAGACCGAGAAGTAGGATCCCGGGTCTTACTTGTACACACTTTCTGTGAACTCGGATTAAACGTCGGATGTCGGTGACTTCGGTTAAATGTTTAGGTTTTCACTCCCCGTTTCTACGACGACATACAGAGTCTCAAGACGAATGTCGTGAAGTAACGGAGAGTTGTTAGTCGGTACAGGGGGCTGGGGTGAGATGGATCTGTCGACGGAGAAGAGAAAGGACTAAGTCCCAGGAGGACGGTGTCCGGAAGACGTGTGTGTCGATGGTGAGGGATGGGGTGTTTTGGGTTTACCAGAGGAAGAAGTGAGGAAAGTCCAGAGATAAGTTGTAGGAGAAGTGTTTCTCCTAAAGGTCCCGGAGACAGAGTTGAAGAGAGACTTGGAAACGGAGCCAAATAAAAAGAGGTGCCATGAGGTATTATGTTGCCTGTACAATTTGTAAATAAATAAAAAATCGGTTATCCGGTCTCGGATATTGAATGAAAGCGTGAACGTCAGACGAGTCATTAGTTTGTCTGTATTTAAATCCAAGGGGACGACTGAAAGTTAAGAGGTATGGGATGTCTCGTCACCAAAGGGTCGACGACATACACATGGTACTGCACTTTACACCTTACGAAGGTACTCTATTTACCTGTCGGAAATTTGTTTATTTTATATAAATTGAAATGACTCCCACTTGTCTACTCGACCCCCGAACCGCTCAGTGGTCACTCTTCACAGTCGTTCCTCCGTCCATGCCACGAGTCCACGGGTACTAGGGTCAGTGGAGCTCTCGGGAACCCTCGTCGAGACACTGACTACAAATGTCAGTACTGGACTCATTGTTTTATTCTATTTACCATAAGCGGTGCGAAACGAGTTATTCTGTCTTGTTATTATATATATAAAATCTTTTTCTTGAGATAGTTTTTCCTAATATTACAAAATTCAAGTTAAATTTCCGGCTGTCTGTCGAGTCGATATGCTGTTTAAGTAAGTACACCTTGTGACACCTACGAAGTATTTGTTCTGAAAGAAGATATTTGTAGTCCTAGACTTTACTCAAACGACTAATAAGAAAGGGGTACTTATTACTCGTCTTAACTAAAAAATGGGTGAGGAGAAGAGACTGGAATCCGTCGAAAGAAGAAAAAGAGAATTTTTCCGTCAAACACTTTTGTTTGTGCTCATCAATACTCAATCTCAGATAAAGGTGGAAAAGAGACAATTTCCGGGTCTACTAATAAAAGACGGACTACTTGATGTACCTGCCTTATAGAACTCACCATTAATAATCTCGTTTGTCATCAAGATTAAAGGTCAGGTCGTGTCTGCAATTGCCGAGGGCAGTGTGGTGTTCTTTCTTCAACTCGTTTGACTTTTGGTTGTCGAGAGGAGCCTGGGTAGTCTCTTGATTCCAGTGTCCCTTTTGACGACGGGACTTTGGTTTCCCTGTCTGTTCACCTATGTCTCCCAGGGTTGGGTGTCCCCGTCTTAGGGTCTTCCTTCGTTAAAGTACCCCTAGTCGTGACCCTCTCTTTTTGATATGTGAGAATAGGCCCTTAGTGATCTCCTCGTCGCACCTGTTCAAACTTCCAATTATTGAGGTCCCCGAGGACAGAATCACTACGAAGATGTGTGTAAACAGTGCAATGGAGGTCTTCGGGGTGGTCCAGAAGTGTCTAGTCCTTCTTAGGGGGGAATGAAGGTCATCCTTCTCTCTTTTGTCCCAGGACCATTTTAGGTAGGTCCCATAGGTCAAGAAGACTTGTTCCGCACTAGTATTCTATTTAATAAAGTGGTAGTCGATTTACTGGTCCGTTTTCTTTTATGGTTTGACGTGGGTGAGTGGATTCCTTCTCCTATTTTGTTTTGGCTCTTCACTAATATTTCCAGTGTCAGGTCCCTGGACCCGAGTGGTGTAACGACTCTGGCTTAGTGTCCTGAGGCCTGCGAAAGAGAGGGGTAGAGTGTGTGGTTTCCCCCAGGATATATATTATTACCCTCTAGTGTCGACTTTATTACCACGTAAAAGAGTCTACGATACACTCTTCAGAGATCCCTTTGGGTTTCTGTTCTCCGTATGTTTTTGTTCCTGTGGTTCCCCTTCAGAGTCGGAAACTGTGGATATCGATTCCGTTTCTCATCTCACAGATTTGGGATCGGTCTATTTGTATCTCGGAATGTGACTTGAGTCAAGGGAAATGGAGTGTGTAAAAAATACCGAGAGTGGTTTTTTTAATATTCTGTATGGTTTTCTGTTTTTTTCTATCAAAGTTCTTTGTCTCGTTCGTAATCTTGGTCTGAGTCTATACCGTCTCTATAACTTCCATACTTTAACCCTTAAATCATGTGTCGATACTAATAATCAAGATATAAATCTAAAAATTCTTTAGAGATAACGAAAGGTATCATCGACGTAATTAAATGTAAAGGTGGTCAAGATGTGGACTTATACATAGTCTTTTTTTCGTGTGATTAAACTTTTCTATGTTCGTGGGGTTTCAAGTGTCGTCGGAATAAATCTCAACGGTTCTGTGTCTTCGTTGGACACAGGTAGTTGTCTAGTTACCTATTTCTTCTACCCCACGATGTCCTTCAGGGTTTCATTCTGAAAATTTCTTTGATCACCTTCTTCCTGAGTGGATGGTTCCTCGTTTCCATTCTAAATGTAGTCTGAAGAGAAGTCTTTTGTGTGTTTACTCTTCTCACCTTACTTTATAAAGTACACATTTTTTCATTTCTGGGTGGTTGGAGCTTAGGACATGGATCGTTTTAATAGAGAGTTTACACTTTCTCTTTATTTCTGAAAGAGTTTGTTAGTTTTTAACCCCCTTAACCACAAGCCATCTTCCCGAAACGTTCTTTACAGTTTTCTTCAAGAAACTTCTTTTCTTTTTGTTACATCCAGTCTTTGAACCTAGGTAGATTTCAGTATTATAAAACAAAAGTGTGAAGAATGAATAAGTTTTGTAGGGACAGTTAGTCTCTAAGACTAGACGTACTCTGTTAGTCGTGATTAGGTCAAGCATCACAAGGTCGATTTTTATTTCTTCGAACTGTACAGCCAAAGTATACACAGGAGTGGTTCTCCGTTTCTTTTGTCGGTAGTCCCGAGACTTTAACACTACTATGGACCTCCCGGACGTCCCCAGAGACCGTCTCTGTTGATCCGTTGAGGTAGACAAGGTTCCAGAACCTAATCTAACCTTATTGAGAGACCTACTGAAATTCAACATTCGAAGTAGGGGTAGTCCTTCGTGTTCACACCTACTTCAGGTTCGTTAAGTCTGAAGGTGTAGAATATTGGTCTTTTACCCTCAGTCTTACTAGTTCCTATGTCCCGTTTCCGGAACTGTAACGACTGACATAGGAGCATAGTGGATAGTTACAAAAAGGGGTTAGACGAAACGGGTTTAGTCAAGGAGTCAAGGGTCATGGTAAAGGAAGAAGTCTTCATCTCTGTGTTGTCGGACGGGGGTGCCGGGAAGGCGGGCTAGTTTTAGGTTCGATTTTGACTTGTTTCGTTTTGGTGTCGTTTTTATCAATGTGACAAGAGTTGTGGTTAGCGACGGCTATTATAGGCACTTAATAGTCGTGGTCTAGGATCAGAGTGAGACGGTGTGTGTGATCCTAAGAGAAGTCGTGTAAATGGTGGATTACTTTCGCCTACCGTTTCGATGACATCTATTTTCTGGTCGTCTTCCTTGTGTCTTAAAGGAACCTACTTTTATCCTTTCTCTTAGTAACTTGACATATAAGGCCTGTAAAGAATTGGATTTCTTCTCACAGACATTGTACTCGATTGTTACTGGATTCTCAGTCCCTGGAGAGGATTCACCTGAGGTCTTACCAAACGTGTGTACTGATAAATATGGAGGTTACTTACTGTGAAAGGGTCCTCTGCCCCTCGTTACAGTAGCTGTCGACGAATCGTTCTGAAGGACTGTTACACCTCTTCTACACTCGGGATTCCTGTGTGAACTCGAGGGGGATGTTCCCCTTGCATCAGAGTCATCATCGTTATAATAACCATACTCGTTATTAATATTATTAATACTCGTATAAGTGTCGTGAAACCATAGTCGTTTTACGTGGCGTAAGTAGTATTACTAATCGTAAACATGTCATGAGACATAAAGGGTCTGTGTGAGACGAGTAATTAATTTATTACGACCGTTGAATGATAAGGACAAAGTGTCTGTATTCTGTGTCTCTTTACTTAGCTGACCGGATGCCGGTGCACTACTCAGGTGTTGTGTTAACCCTAAGGTAAAGATTAGGGGTCAAGAGACGAAGACAGAAGTGAGTTATGTTTCGACCCACCACGAAGGTCAATTTTTCCTTTCCCCTCACGGACCCTGTACTTTGTGTTAGTGAGAGTTTCGGAAACTGACCGACAATTCACGGTGTCTTCGATGTACCTTAGATGAAAGTACTTTTAGAAGTCCCCCTTTTCGTAAGTAGTCTTTAGGAGGATCCGCCCTGAAGGGAGCACCGGGTCACCGATTCTGAGTCACGTCCCCCGGGCCCAAACTCGGGACCAGTCCCTCGATCTCGGGTATCCGACGTAGTTTCTAGGGTATAAGATGTTGATTCTGGTCCGTGTCTTTTCATTTGTTGACCTTTTAAAAAGAAAAAAAAAAAAATTCTTTAGGAGGATCCAGTTATCAAGAGTGGGACTGAGTTCGGTGTTGGGGTCAGTTAAGTCTCAGAAGACCTACATCTGGGTCGTTAGTCATGAGAAAATGCTAGGATGTTCCTGAAATATAATAGTTCACATAAAAAAAAAATAACACCATTTCAGTGTACTATATTTTGTATGTATGATAAAATTGGTATAAGTTGACATGTCAAGTCACCGTGATTCATGTAAGTGTAATATCTCGTTAAGAGTGGTAGTAGGTCGAGGGCTTAAGAGGGGGAAGGATTTGACTTTGAGACAGGGGTAACTTGTGATTGAGGGGTAGGGGGGAGGAGTGGAGGGATGAGGGGCTGTGGAGCATAGATGGTTGCATGAAAGACTGATACTTACACTGGTAAGTCTAACCGGTAGACCTTTTAGGGTCTCCCACCGGAACCAACTCATTTTGACGATCGGATCCTTTTACCCAGGTTTAAAGTCCCCCGTAGTCTTAGTGGACCTCCCGAATATTTTCGTGACTGGTGGGCCGGGGTCGGGGCGTTAAAGGTTATGTCACACAGTCTTCCTCTCGGGGTCTTAAACGTAGATTATACAACAGTCCACTAGGGTTCCTGGGGGAACAGGGTCCCCGTGTGAGAACTTTCGAAACCCGATTCCATAAAGTCTACGACTGTCTTTTTCATGATTTGACGAAGGTTTCTACGGAAGTTCGGGTTCGTTATTCAGACCTGTTGGTCTGTCTGGCTACAATGGTAAATACCACACCATCTCTGACCGGTTTAGGACCCGTGTCCCGTTCCGAGGGAGGAGGTCAGGGGAACGTCCCTCCGACTTCTGTGATTACTTGGTCTGGTGCCTTTCTCCCCTCTTCGTGGGATTTTGCAGGACGAGGTGACGGGACGGGAGGGTAACGGGTCAGAGGATCGAGACGAAAGAGAGTAAACACCGGTCCACGGTACCTTGAGGTTCTGTCTCCACAGTGGGTTCTCTTCCTTGGCACCAGGTCCTTAATCGTCAATCGATTCTCTGTGTCCACCAAGACGTGTTGGGTTACGTTCGTCATTTGCCCCACTCTTGACTGACAGAAGTTACATCGGAGACTCTAAAGTCCCGAACAAATAGAGCCGTCGTGTCGGACCGGGTAGGACTGGGTGTGCACTACTAGTCTCATGTGACGACACCAACAAGGATTACGTTCTTTCTCCTGGTCCCCTTTTTACGTCTTCTTTCACTATCGGTGTGATGTTCCTCCTTTTACACCGACTCAGTCTTCCACTGTTGAAGTCCCCTCGGAGCTTGTGGGGGTTAGGGTCGTTCATACTCCGGTCTGGTGTAGGTCTGTCAGACGACGTCGGGTCCCGAAAGTCCTGGTCTGACCTTTGTCCTCCGTCCTTGACTGACCACCTGGTATGGTTGTCGCTTCCCGTGTCGGACCCCCCAGCTACCCTTTTACTTATCTAGTTTTACAAAGTCTTGTGTAAGAGAACAGGAGAGAAGAGACTCAGAGAAGTTAAGGGTGTGACCGTTGCTACGGTAAGTGAAGTCTTTTTATAGGATTTGGTCGGACACCCTATCTGTCCACCGTAACCACTCGTCTAGGGTCGTCAGACCTCTGAGTCTCTCTCGTCCATAGACCCACCCCAGACGAAACCGACTTTGTCAGTCCCCACCTCCCTCCGTCGGACCGACGGTCAGGCGTCGGGTCAGGTCGGTCCCACTCACGGAAACGGTCCCGCAGACAGGAAAGGAGTCCGGGTCGACACTGGTCTCGTGGGTTAAAGTGTCGACAAGTCAAAGTTTAGCATGAAGACAAAGGGTCGACATCACGGTATAATGAGCTCAAACAAACGGTAGTCGAAATTAATTCTCTCCAAATTAAAAGGTTGTAATAAAACCGAGGAGGGACCGGGTTGTGGGTGTAGTTCTCTACGACGATAAAGGACGGACGGGGGGCGGCGGGGCGAGGTATCGTAGGTCATCCGTGTACGTATATGGGTCATTCATTGTGTCCTCTACGAATGGATGGGCGGGGGTGGGGTCCCTGTACGCCCGTCTCCGAGGTGGGGCTGACGTCAGAGACCACTCACTGAGGGTGTCTCGGAGTACTGTTTCCATTCTGAAGGAGAGGTGTTTGGGCCCAGGGGGAACGTAAAAGATAGTGGAAAGAGGGTTCAGAAGGGTGCTCGAAGGGTGCCTCGTTCGGGTTTCTTGAGTTTGAACTAAGGTCAGACTAATAGGTTGTGCCGGGATAGTCGACTCTGTCGTCGTAAATAGTGTAATTATCCTTCCCATCTCCTTTTGACCCTAGAGTAGGTCGTCCTCGCGAAAATAGTGTACAACGTGACAGAGTGTTTAGGTTAATAGTGGTCGACTTCCGGAATTGTCGGGGGCTTAACGTCGAAAGTTTAGAATTTCCTGGTGCGACGTGTAAAAGGCTCTAAGAAGGACACCATACACTGAGTCACGGGCGAACCGTAGGACAGAAGTACTGCTTAAGCCCCGATTTCGACGGATACCATACAAGCAGGACTCAGCTTGGTCACTTAAGTTCTCTACGAATCTGACCCCTGACGGTGACTGAGGTGTGATGAGTTGTTTACGTTCGGAGACTCAAACGTAGTGACACCTTCCACCGCACAACCTTGGAGTCACCTCATTCAGAGAACTCACTGAAGCACCTCTGACTGTCTGTCGCCTCCGTCACAGAGGGCGTCCCCAAGGACCCTGATCTTCGAACGAATATCTAAAACTCTTACACTATTGTTTACAGTACACCCAGGACTTCTTTGTAGTGGGTTTCACTGTTTTTATTTCCAGACTCTAGACATAAGTCGTTTTGGGTCGCTGAGGACGGTACCGAGTCTTCTCTCTGACTTGCAACGGGTGTTCTTCTCCCTAGTACGCACGACACACTAGTCAGTACAGGTTGAGAAACGTTGGGGTACCTGACATCAGGTGGTCCGAGGAGACAGGCACTTTACAAGGTCCGTTCTTATGACCTGACCCAACGGTAAAGGATGAGCTTCCCTAGAAGGGCGGGGTCTCTAGCTTGGGTACAGAGGACGCTGAAGACACAACCGTCCACCTAAGAAATAGTGGTTCGGTGGACCCTTCGGGTCAAGCCAAGTCAGTGAGTCAACACAGGTTGAAAAACACTAGGGTACCTGACGTCGTGCGGTCCGAAGGGACAGGTAGTGGTCCCTTCTGTTCAAAGTGTCCCTTCGGGTTCTCTCTAATATGTCAAATTGTGTTGACCGTCTTTGTTGGTATTTTCACTCCCTTTAACTTGTTTCTGTTGGTAGACTCTTGTGGGGGTCCCCTTCGACGACTTGAACCGCCTCTGGACACCTGAGACACCACAAGACCGACGTCGGTTACGGGTCAGTACACCTCCAAGAAGGTGTCGTCCCGTACAGGACTCCTGCCCGTCGAGGGGATGGTCCCATTCCCCAAGGGTTCTCGACCTCGACGCCCACTGCGACGACAACGACAACAACCACCTTTACTGTAGAAGTTACCAACCTCCCTCATGTTCGTAGGATGCCCGTACTCCAAAACCAACCCCGACTCGTTTATGTCGGACTTTTTCGGGAGGTCAGTCGGTAAGTGGGTAGTGACTGAGACTCGACACTTCTGTTCGGTTTCCCTGTGGGTCCTGAGGTCGTCCTCTATTTTGGTCCTTTCTAACCTTTTATCGGACCATAGACTTACACGAGGGATGGGGGTGTGTTTAGACCGAAGTCGATAACCTTGTGTCGGAGACAGACAACGTAGTGACCGATTGTTGAGTCGGGGTGTCTCGGTCTCCATTGGCATCCTCCGATCCGAGTTTATAATTTTGTGTTTATAAAAATTTTTCGACTCCTCTTTATACTCACTGACGTGTGACGAGTCGTCTCTTCTGTCTAAAGTGTCCGATAAGGTCCGTCATTTGCTTTGTTTACGTTTTATCACTTTCATCCTTGAAAGTTCTCCGGTGTACTCGGTCTGTCCGGTGTTACACAGAAGGTTTTACAGGTGATTTTTTCAATACTCTACGTCTTTCTTTGTCCTTTAACACTAGGTATGAATGTTTTGTCATCCGTTATCTTTGAGATTCATAGGGGTATACAACCCAAATCGTCAGTTTTGAAGGTTCGTTGAGAATGTTATACAAATTTTTTCATTTCTTTGGTACAAAAAATATTAATTTCATACTGTTGGTATTTAATCATTTATCTAAAAGTTTCGTCTTTGACTTTAGTGTTTCTCAGTTTACGTTTGAGACGTTGTCTTTTCACATATTACTCTTTTACTTTTAAATTGACCTCCTGAGTTCTCGTCTAAACTCTTCCGTCCTTTTCCTAGGTACTTAAATCTTTCTCTAGTTGTCTTTTATAGGTTCGACTTTTTGTCTTCCCTTTTTTCTAACTCCTTTGCACTTTTTGACTCGGATCTCATTGTGGTATATGAATTATCCGCAGAGTCCTCTTCTCTCTTTCCTTACCTTCTGCATAAGTTTCGTCATTGACCGTCCCTTAAGAGACACTAGTCCTGAGTCGTGAAAGTGACGGTTCTCAGACCCAAGTTAGGGACTGACCCCTTGATCCTAGGACGTTCGGTATGACGAACCGGTTTTTTTTTTTCTTCTTCTTCTTCTACTGCTTTATCGGTAATATATTATTTTTTCTTCTTATTGACCCTTTGGAAGAATGTCGACTACTTTTCGTAATAAGATGTATAGATTCTTTAGGTCGTCTAGGTTTCACCCTATTGAGGTTTCTCTAGGCGTAGATCTGTGTATTATTAGTTTGATGACGTCGGTTTCTCTTTCTCTTCTAGTGCTGTCGTCGCTTTCCGTCGACTGCCGGCTCGTCGCCATTCGTCTGCGACCGAAGGGTAGACTTTACCACCTCCGGTCCGGTCCCCACACTGTAGCAGTTTCATGACTTTCCTTTGGTACTGAGAATCGGTTCTTCAGAGGTAGGTCGTCTTGGACTTCCACCTTATATTGGTAAGAGTCTATTTATCGAACAACAATCAACTTGATCGGATGTTCGTAATGATTTTTTGCAGGAAGTCCTACTTTACTGGTCTAACACTGAACTTATGTGTCCTTCTTTACTTCTTGCGTTCTTTCATATGTATGTTTGTAGGACATTTGTATCTTAGTATATTTATAGAGATATTCATAAAAGGGTAAAGAAGAGATTATATTAATTTTATATTTTTACTTATTTCTTTTTAATAATATAAAGAAACCCAGATATTGTATATGTCTATATTATGACTCAGCCGGTTTTTGAAGTAAGTCTAAAAAGGTATTGAAGATCACCTTTTTGAGTTTGAAAAATCGGTTGGCTTGTATAGACTGTTATCATATCGTTTTTTTCCTTCATTCTTTTATCTCTAAATTATCTCGTTCAAAAGATATAAAATAGTCAATCAATTGTAATTAGACGTCATCTAGTATTATTCGATTAGACCTAGTATTTTAGTAATCCGGTTGGTTAATTTTGTGTTGAGTTTATATATCTATTTTACAGTTATTTTCTTGGTTTTATTATGTGATTTTATAAATAAATCATGTTTCTTCAGTTAAATTTTCTTTGTCCTTGAATTTTCTATCCTGAGTAATTCTTTAGTTTCTCGTTTTACAGTTTATATTTAGGTTTACGTTTTTATTAATATTAATTTTAACTTACCGTTTTTATCAGGTTAGTTTTCAGTCTCTACTAGTCTGACCTAGTTTAATTTGTTAAATCTCTGTGCGGAATCTAAGTCCGATGTTTATCCGACTTTCATTTTCCTATTTTTACATAACAAGTTTGTCATTGGTAATTTTCTTCCGCAGGTTTAACCACTCCTTCTTAGAATTATAGTCCGTTTTGTCTAAAAATTCTGATCTTTGTAAGTTTCTGGTTCTCCTTGTAAAGAGTCCACTTACATACCGTTTTTGGTGGTGTTATAACATTTCATTATGCGGAGGTTAATTTTAAAATTTTTTTCAAGTATATTCTACATAAAGTACTTACCAGGTGTATAGTCCTCCTATGTTTTGAATACTTTTCACTTCCACAATCAGTGAGTCGACACAGGTTGAGAAACGTTAGAGTACCTGACATCTGTCGATCCGAGGAGTCAGGTACATTAAGAAGTCCGTTCTTATGACCTCACCCAACGGTAAAGGAAGAGATTCCCTAGAAGGACTGGGTCCCTAACTTGGGTCCAGAGGGTATGACGTCCACCTAAGAAATGGTAGACTCAGTGGTCCCTTTAGTGATATTTTGAATATCTACATAGATTTTTCTCTTGGAGTTTTGTGTCGTTCGTTTTCGACTGTTTGAACGTTCTTTTTTTCTTTACCTGATTAGTTGTAAGTTTCAACCTATAAGGTTATGGAATGGGACTTTTGATACGACGATGACGATGACGACGATTCGGCGAAGTCGACACAGGTTGAGACATGTTGGGGTATCTGTCGTTGGGTGGTCCGAGGGGACAGGGACCCTAAGAGGTCCGTTCTTGTGACCTCACCCAACGGTAAAGGAAGAAGTTACGTACTTTCACTTTTCACTTTCACTTCAGCGAGTCAGCACAGACTGGGAGTCGTTGGGGTACCTGACGTCGGAAGGTCCGAGGAGGTAGGTACCCCAAAAGGTCTCTTCTCATGACCTCACCCCACAGTAACGGAAGAGACGACTTATTGATATCTTATCGGTTTTTAGAATTCGTTGTGATAGTTAGTTGGACTGGATTTCTATATAAACTTCTGAGGTTAGTTACAGAAATCATCTATACAAATGAAGTTTACACGTCCCTTATAAGAGGTCCTGAGTCATTCACCACCTGGTTCTCTTAAGAGTTGTAACCTTTCACAACCCCTGAAGGACCGTCAGGTCTCCAATTCTGAAGTGGAAAGTTACTTCCCCTCACCCAACCTAGAGACCAGTCTCTCAATCTAAGGTGCACGGAAGACTGGTTTTTTGGTTTTGTATTTTTGTCTACGTTATGATATTGTTTAAGTTATTTCAGAGATTTTTACTAGGTATAGGTTTTTTGTAGACAATGTTTTATTTTTATTCTTCCAACTTAGTGTAAGGGTTATTACTGTATTAATTTGACGTTTAGTCATTGTCTTTAGACCCTTTAGGGGTCTGTGAACTCTCATTCTTTATATGAATATATATTACGTACCTAGTTTCTTCCTTATCGTTTTTCTTTATCCTTTATAAAACTCGACTTACTTTTGTTTTTATGTTCTGTAGTTTTAAATACCCTGTGTCGTTTTCGTTAGGAACCTCTTTTTAAATATCGGCATTTGTGAATACAATCTTTTCTTCTTTTTAGAGTTTATTTATTGGTTTCAAATATAGGATGCTTTGAAGATCAAATCTTTTGATTTAGTTTTAATTTGTCTTCTTCTCTTTATTGTCACTAAACCTCTTTGTAGCTACTTTATGTTACTCTTTTTGTTATCTCGGTCAATTTGTTTTTAATTCATAGACTTTCTAGTTGTTTTGCTTGTTTAGAAATCCATATTATTGATTCTTTTTTTTGGTTTGTAGATTATTTTTCTGTACTAGATGTCTGGGATTCGAATATACTGATATTTATCTAATCTTCCTTTAGACTAATTGTTAAAATACAGTTGTTTGATCGGTTAAATCTATTTTGCCTGTTTAAGGATCTTTCTGTGTTCGATGGTTTCGCTGAGTTCTTCTCTACTTTTTTATACTTATCTTGATTTAGGTTGTTTATTCATTTATTAATCTTGAGAGGGGTGTTTTATCGGGACACTAAAGTGTCAACGGTACACACGCACGATTCAACGGAGATAGTACAGACTTAGACACTCTGGGATACCTGACATCGGACGGTCCGAGAAGACAGGTACCCTAAGAGGTCCGTTCTTATAACCTTACCAAACGATAAAGGAAGAGGTCCCATAGAAGGAACTGGGTCCCTAGTTTGGACCCAGAGGACATAACGTCCGTCTAAGAGATGGTGGATTTGGTGATCCCTTTGGGTACTAAAGTATCCACGTAAGATAGTTTATAAAAATTTTGTTTTATAATTAAAAAGTATTTGAGTTTTATATCTTTCTATTTATGAAGGTTTGAGTACGAAAGTCCGATCATAATGGACTATAATTGAAATCTGGGTACGGAGGGGGGTTTTTTAGTGTTCTCTTTTTTCTTTTTTTTTTTGTCTTCAGAAATTGTTTAATAATCAACCGACTTAGTCCGTTATACATTTCTCTTAATATGTGGTTGTGGTTTACCCTGAATAGTATCTTTACCTTCGAAATATATTATGATTTTTAGTTTATTACTTTGTATAGTACATTGTCTTATTTTTCTTTCCGGTGTACCAACAGAATTGTTTGTTACACAAAATGTAAACTATTTTAAGTTGTGGGTTAGTACTGTTTTTCTTTTTAAAGAGTTGGTTCTCATAATATTTCTTTATAGGAGTCAGATACTTTTTAGGTGTCGATTCTAGTAAGTCATTACTACTTTCTGTTACAAAGAGAGGTCCTTCCTCCGTCCTGTAGGTTAAGACTGTGAAGACAAGTTGTTACTCGGTCTTCAAGATGAGTAACGTTTCTCTTTCTTCTTTTCTTTCTCTTTCTCTACTTTCTGTAGATCTAACTTTTCCTTCTTTATATTTTCAGAGATAATAGGAACCTATCTTAGGACTTATATTTATACAAATTTTTAAGGGTTTCTTTGATAATCTTGATTGTTAAAAGGTTTCGATGTCCTTTATCGTACCCATTTCTTTATACTTAACATAAAGACAAATAGTATTGGTTTCGTTCGGTTTGTACTTTGAGTCTATTGTTAAAGTAGGGGTTGTCATATTTTTTCTTACTTTATGAATCAGATGGGACTTTTACTATTTTGGTACACCTTTCTTTAATTTCGTCTAGAGTTATTTACCTCTCTGTAAGGTACAAGTACCTAAACTTCTAAGCTATAACAGTATTACCGTTAAGAGGGGTTTAACTAGATATTTAAGTTACACTAGGGATATTTTTAGAGTCGTCCGACTACATGTAACTGTTAGACAAAGAGTTGATATATACCTTTACGTTTCCTATATCTTCTCGTTTTCATTAAACTTTTCTCTTCTAGCCGTAACCTCCTGAGTGTGATCGTCTAGAGTTTGAGTGACGTTTGGTGTCTTTAGTTGCTACGTATAATAACCACGTTCCTGTTCGTAAATCTAGTCCCCTTATCTTTACTCTAAGGTCTTTATTTAGAATAAGTGTCCTTCTTTTCTTCTCCGTATTGAAGGTACATCCTACTCAACTTAAAACTGTTTTTACGATTTTATTACGTTACCCTCTTTCTCATAAAAGTGGTGTACCTAGATCTTGTCAACTTATAAGTACACTTGTGTTTACTTACATTTAGGAATGAAGTATAGTATGTGTCTTTTATTGAGTTTAGCCTAGTGTCTAGATTTATATTCTTTGTTTTGGAATACTATGAAGATTTACTTTTGCATCCTCTTTAAGAAGTACTGGAACTTAACCCGTTTTTCAAAAATCTTTATTATCGTTTTCTTTCTAGACCTTTTCTTTTTTTTACTATTTAACACAAAGTATTTTTAATTTTAATGACAGAAAAATTTTTTTTTTGTGATGAATCCTTTACTTTTCTGTTCAGTCTCTGACCCTCTTCTATAAACGATTAGTATATGAATTATTTCTTGAACATAGATGTCACATATTTCATAAGAATGTTGAATTCTTGTTTTTGTCGTACTTCTTCTTTAACGGTTTTCTAAGACTTATTTATGAAGTGTGTTCTTCTATATACTTTCCTTAATTCGGTACTTTTCTACAAGTTGTAGTCAGTAATTTTCTTTAAATTTAATTTTAGTGTTCCTCTACGGGGAACACCAAATATATGGGGGATCTTACCGATATTAGTTTTTCTCTATTTTCGTTCACAACCACTCCTACCCCTCTTCTACCTTTTGAGTATTTAACGACGACCTTTACATTTTACAACATTGGTGAAACGTTTTTGTAAACCGTCCAAGAAAATTTCAATTTTTATTTGAATGATTTACTGGGTCACTATGGTTAAGATCCTTAGAAAAGTTCTCTTTATTTTTGTATACAAGTGTATTTCGGTACTTCCACTTGCAGGTATTATCGTAGTAGGTCCTGTCGGGTTTAGACCTCTGTTAGGTTCGTCGATTGTTGACCACTCATTTATTTGTTTTGTACAATATAGGAATTATATTGTTATCGTATAATGATTCGTTACGTTTTTTTTACTTAATGTCCTTACTTGGAGTTTTTGTAGTACTTTCTTTGGTCTACGTTTTCGATATATAAGATATTAGGGTACATGTGTCTTATAGATCTTTTCCTTTTTTACGTATGTATGTCTTACATTCGATCGCCAACGGAACTTGACCCCGCCTCCATCCGTTTTGTCTAATTGATGTGTGTCCTTCTGCCTTCTTGTGTGTCTTCTTCATATGTTTCTTCTAGAAGTACTGGGTCTATTGGTACCACCACACTAGTGAGTGGATCCCGATCTGTAGGATCTCAGACTTCAGTTCACCCGGAATCCTTCGTAGAGATGCTTGTTTCGATCTCCTCCACTACCTTAAGGTCGACTCGATAAAGTGTAGGATTTTCTGCTACGACAATTTCACGATGTGAGTTATACGGTCGTTTAAACCTTTTGAGTCGTCACCGGTGTCCTGACCTTTTCCGGTGAAAAGTAAGGTTAGGGTTTCTTTCAGTTACGGTTTCCGACACGTTTGATAACGTGTTAACGTGAGTAGAGGTGTGATCGTTTCATTACGAGTTTTAAGAAGTTAACTCCGAAGTTGTCATGTACTTGGCTCTTGGAGGTCCACAAGTTCGACCTAAATCTTTTCCGTCTCCTTGGTCTCTAGTTTAACGACTACAGACAACCTAGTAGCTTTTTGGTTCTCTCAAAGTCTTTTTGTAGATGAAGACGATATAACTGATGCGGTTTCGGAAACTGTCACACCTAGTGTTGTTTGGCCTTTTAAGAATTTGTCTATCCTTATGGTGGACTCGACGGAGGACTCTTTATCCATACGTTCAGTTCTTCGTTATCAATTTTGGTCTGTACCTTGTTATCTGACCAAGGTTTAACCCTTTCCTCATGTAGTTCCGACAAATAACAGTGGGACAAATAAGTTGAATATACGTCTCGTGTAGTATACTTTACGGTCCGACCTACTTCGTGTTCGACCTTAGTTTTAACGACCCTCTTTATAGTTACTGGAGTATATACGTCTACTGTGGTGGGAATTCCGTCTTTCATTTCTCCTTGATTTCTCAGAGAACTACTTTCACTTTCTCGTCTTACTTTTTGGACCGGATTTTGAGTTGTAAGTCTTTTGATTCTAGTACCGTAGACCAGGGTAGCGAAGTGCCCTTTATCTACCCCTTTGTTACCTTTGTCACTGTCTGAAATAAAAGAACCCGAGGTTTTAGTGACGTCTACCACTGACATCGGTGCTTTAATTTTCTCCGAACGACGAACCTTCTTTTCGATACTGGTTGGATCTGTCGTATAATTTTTCGTCTCTGTAAGGAAACGGCTGTTTTCAGGCATATCAGTTTCGATACCGAAGAGGTCATCAGTGCATACCTACACTCTCAACTTAGTATTTCTTTCGACTCGTGACTTCTTAACTACGAAAACTTGACACCACGACCTCTTCTGAGAACTCTCAGGGAACCTGACGTTCCTCTAGGTTGGACAGGTAGGATTTCGTTAGTCAGGACTTGTTAGTAACCTTCCTGACTACGACTTCGACTTTGAGGTCATGAAACCGGTGGTCTACGTTTCTTGACTGAGTAACCTTTTCTAGGACTACGACCTTTTCTAACTTCCGCCCTCCTCTTCCCCTATTGTCTCCTACTCTACCAACTTACCGTAGTGGCTGAGCTACCTGTACTCAAACTCGTCCGAAGCCCTCAACCACTACCTGTCCCTTCGGACAGTACAACGGCAGGTACCTCCAGTTTCCCAGTATGTACTGACTCGTTATCTTGACTGGACTTGATTCGTGTGTCCTTGTTTCCTTGAAGGACGTCACTAATCTTTACAAGATTTTTGACTTGACACTACTACCATTGTTTTGAGTTATTTAAATGGATTTTTATTGGTTCAAAATGTGAATGCACCCACTTAAGATACGACCAATTCAATATAGAATTGTTTCGATAGTGTTTCTTGTTGTTGTGCTGTCGTTCGACTTGGAAAGTGATTCGACAGAGGGTTTCAGTCTGGAGCCACTGATAAGGAGAGACGGACGCACCTCCGCCCTTACGACCAGGACTAGGTTTCCTGGAGGTAGTTAAAAAAAAAAGGACCTAGGACACATAAGGGTTGAGAGAGACAAAAGGGGTTCAGGAGGTGATCGAAGAGGGGAAATAACGATGTACAGAATCTTCTTTCCAGACACTATCTGTACCGGTAAAGGGTCAAGAGTAGGGTGTCCACCGAGGTCCCCCGGGGAGGAGGTACCACTCTCATTCCGAGGAGACCTGGTGCTGTGAGATTTATCTTGTCGAACATCTACGAAACATCCAAAAAGAAATTATTAGGGAAGAATTTTTTGTAAGAGAAGAGCCAGGCAGTTGGAGTGAGAGAGACCCGAAAAGAGACTGAGAGTTTCGGTAATCAATCTATTCGAAGAAACTGGTATCCAGAAACACCGGTGAAGGAACCAGGTAAGAGCTGACTGGACTGTGTCGGAGGCACAACTTTTCGAAGTGGATGACATAGACTACTGAGGTTCGTTCAATAGAGATCCACTGGGAGAGAAGACTCAAAGTCCAGATAACCAGTGGACGAGAGACTTATTAAACTTAGAGTATTAGTGAGATTTGTGTCATCCAGGTTCTGAAGTAGGACGTGACAAAAAGTGTTTAGGGAAAGAAGAAGACGTAGACACTTGGAAACGGTTTAACAACAGATTCTTCTTTAGACCTTCGACGAATCGTCGGGAAAGAGACAGGGACTAGGGATACAATCTGACAAGGGGTCAGGATAGTAAAAATCTAAAACTAAGATAGAAGAGGAGAGGTGAGAGGGGATGATGACCGAAGTAACAGGAATAATAACATAGTAAAATCGTAAGAACTACCTCTTCCGCTACCGTGGGGTAAGGTCGTGAGAACGGACCTTTTAGGGTACCTGCCTCCTCGGACCACCCGACGTCAGGTAACCCAGTGCTTCTCAGCCTACGCTGACTCGTTGAAGTGAGAGTGAAAAGTGAAAGTACGTAACCTCTTCATTTACCGTTGGCTGAGGTCACAAGAACGGACCTCTTAGGGTCCCTGCCACCTCGGACCACCCGACGGCAGAGACCCCAGCGTGTCTCAGTCTGTGCTGACTTCACTGAATCGTCGTCGTCGTCGTAAGAACTTACTCGGAAAATCAGTAAAATCTAGAGAAAAAAAATAGGAAAATAATTAATTAAATAAACACAATTAACCTCCGATTAATATTATAACATCACCAAAAACGGTATGTAACTGTACTTAGAGAAAAAAATTTAATTATTTATTCAGCTAGTTAACTAGTTTTCTTCCTCTACAATTTTATTTGTTTGTTTTTCCTCTGGTCGGAACTTTTGAGGGATCGAATAAAACGTTCTACTTAAACAGTACCCGGTAAAGAACGAGTACGGAGATACATTTTGAACTTGACAAAGAGTTTCAACTATAGTCCATTGATGATTGGTTAAGGGATAGTCAATTCTTTAAAGATTGTTCTATTGGTTAGTGGAAATGTGTCAGTGACAAAAGAGTGATATATTCGACGAAATATTGTTATGTGGGGACTCGGGGTAAGGTACAAAATCAGACTCCTTAGGACCAAATGTTCGACAGGTAAATAACACACGTGTCATTTGAAAATAGTTAATAGTGAGACGACAAATAACCATAATGAAAAGAATAAAGACTTGGAAACTATCTCTTCTTTCTTCTTCAGTTTTAGGATTCGTTTACTCGTTCATTCCAGGATATACACGAAATTGTTTTAACCCCGAAGGGACTACCGAGTCGACCATTTCTTAGACGGACGTTACACCCTCTGGTCACAAACGAGGGACCCAACCCTTGTATGGGACCTCTTCCCTTGCTGGTGGGTGAGGTTATAAGACCGGACCTCTTAAGGTGCCTGACATATCAGGTACCTCAGCGTTTTTCAACCTGTACTGATGTGTTGAAAGTGAACCAATCATGACGAATTTCTCTTTTTTTTTATAATTCTTCACGGGATAGTTTTCTACGAATGAGGAACCTTCTTTTCAATACTGGTTGGATCTATCGTATAAGTTTTCGTCTCTGTAATGAAACGTCTGATTCCAGGTGGATCAGTTCCGATACCAAAAAGGTCATGAGTACATACCTACATTCTCAACCTGACACTTTTTCCGACTCACGACTTCTTAACTACGAAAACTTGACACCACAACCTCTTCTGAGAACGTTCAGGGAACCTGACGTACCTCTAGGTTGGTCAGGTAAGACTTCCTCTAGTCGGGACCCTAAAGAAACCTTCCTTACTACGATTTCGACTTTGAGGTCATGAAACCGGTGGAGTACACTTCTCCACTGAGTAACCTTTTCGGAGACTACGACCCTCCCTAACCCCCGTCCTCCTTTTCCTCTGCTGTCTCCTACTCTACCGACCTACCGTAGTGACTGAGCTACCTGCACTCAGACTCACTTGAGGCCCTCAACCACTACCTGTCCCTCCGGACCACACGACGCTAAGTACCCCAGCGTTTCTCAACCTGTACTGACTCGCTGACTTGACTTGACTTGATACGGCAGAAATCGTTGTATGTGAAAGTAACAACCAGGAGATAGCATGGGAGATTCTTTGAGTCATAAAGTCTGTCATGATTGAATTTTAAGAGTCATTGGACCTCTACCCGACCCAAATTCAGGTGAAAACGTAAATACGTTTTTTCGTAACTAATTAATGTCACCCTTACTGTTCTGTCGCGGAACTGTTGTGACACAATCGGTAATTAATTGAAATACAAGAACTTTCATTATTTTGACGCAAAGGAAATTTTCCGAAATATTAATCAGACTTGGTGTGTTAAATTGTGAATTAATATGTGGTCGAAGATAACAAGAGATTAAGGAAGAAAAGAAGGAAAGAGAGATAGAGGAAGGAAGGGGCTGGGGTAGAAGGTGCATGCACATACCCCACTGATGTGTCACGTAATTGACTTCTTAGTTTTACTTAGTTTCCTGTAGTCGAGAGAGAGTACTTCGTAGGACGAGTCGTTCCTTCTACTTTAGTCATGTATTTCCTGATATAATACACCTACTTTCACTAATTAAAAAAATTCCTCAAAATCTATTTTTAGAATTCACGACTCTCTTGAGGGTTCTTTTCTCATTAGTGAAGGATTGACTACCTCTTGTCCCGAATCCCTATTCTCTTCTATGGACATCTCTACGTCTGCCCTTCTGACGTCGCGTTCGAACCCTTCTGCCTCTTCCGTTACCGTGGGGTGAGGTCATGAGAACGGACCTTTTAGGGTACCTGCCTCCTCGGACCTTCCGACATCAGGTACCCCAGCGACTCCCAGTCTGTGTTGACTCGCTGAAGTGAAAGTGAAAAGTGAAAGTACGTAACCTCTTCCTTTACCGTTGGGTGAGGTTACAAGAACGGACCTCTTAGGGTCCCTACCCCCTCGGACCACCCGACGGTAGATACCCCAGCGTGTCTCAGCGTGTGCTGACTTCACTGAATCGTCGTCGTCGTCGTCGTCGTCGAACCCTTCTTCAGACGTCTTTCTGTGTCTTCGTCCTTTTCCCTCCCCGGATGGATCTTTGGTACACTGCGGGTCTTTCTGGTACTCGAGACTTAAGTCCACGCAGACCAAACCTTGTCACCGAGACAGTCAATGATTGAAGCATCGAAACCGGTTCGACGAATGTGAGAGACTCAGGATCGAAAAAAAATTTTTTTTTAGAGTCGAAACGTTACACATATATAACGTAGTGTCTTAATAATTCTGGTAATTAACCTTATAACGAGTATTTCTAGTCCCTGTAACATTTATTCCTTTTACATTTAGTAGGTACGTTTATAGGAAAACAATGTTCATTTTTCCGGTACAGTTGATATCTGTCGGGACGACTTCTTTATCGACCTGTCCGTGTGATCGAGCACCACTCCGTGGTTAAACTGAAACGGTCGTAGACGAAAGACAAGGAATTGTCTCTACGAACTAAGGAAGGTAAGGTCTCGTGACAGTCGTAAGTCCAGTGAAGTTTCTCTCCAGTTGGAGAATTTTAAGTAAATAAATATGAAGTTCTTTTACAATCGTTATGACACTCTGTGATGACAGAGTATGTACCTCAAGGAGTAGAGGTACATACGGAAATAAAACAAGTTCAGTGTCCTAGTAGTGTCTCAAAAGTGATCTCCACTAAAGTAAGTCGAGAAGTGAAATACCCTGTTTAAAATGTTTCGTATCTTGATTAACGAAAATACTATATTCTTGATGAAGAATACTATCCTATGGTCAGTATATTCTTTACCAGGGTACGAAGAACTCCAAATATTAATTAGTCCATATGTTTACTGAGTGACGGTCCATTGTGTGTGTCTCCATTACGGGTATTCTCTATGTATTCATAGGTCAATGAAAGGTAATGTCTTACTTCTGGTTCTGGTAAATCTCTATAATCTGAGTGAAGTACGTCTGAGTGACTCACGTCAGGGTCCCTTCATCCCTGAAGGGACCGTCAGGTCATCAATTCTGGTGGAAGGTCACGTTCCCCAAGTCCCAACTAGGGACCAGTTCCTCGATTCCCCAAGGGTTCACCACGTCTTCATTTATTAGACGGACGGTCGTGTCCTCTACGTTCTCTGCGTCCAAGCTAGGGACCCCGCCCTTCTAGGGGACCTCTGCCCTTGCCGTTGGGTGAGGTCATAAGAACGGACCCTTTAGGGTCCCTGTCTCCTCGGACCACTCGATGTCCGGTACTTCAGCAGTTCTCAGTCTGTGCTGAATCGTTGACTCATGCGTACGTGTATACCTCCATTCCAGGTTGTGCAGGGTGTCAGTTTTTTATGGTTTTGTATTTTGTCTTTGCTACGACATTGTTTGAGTTATTTTCCGAAATTTTTAGCAGGTGTAGTTTTTTTTTTTTTTAGAATTTTTTTTTTAATCTGTTCATTGACTTTGATTCTCTTCAGATTCTCAGAAAGGGTTCTCGACTTCACCTTGGGCTCAGAGGACTGTAGCTCATTTACGATGAAAGTAGACCTTTCGAATTCTCCCAGTCGTTCGTCGGTACGAAAACTCTTTTGACACGTCAAAACTATCTCTTTTTATTCCCTCCCCCTTCAAAATGAATACTCCTCTGTTTTTCTATGACTATTTCAGGGACCGACCCTCTTGACATACTCCGGGGAAGGTACTAACGACTTTCATGGTGGGTCGACGGTACTTCACGTCGACTCACCCTCTGTTCTTCTTCATGTTCACCCTTGAATTGTCCCTCGGAGTTTACGGTCCTACTCTGTCCTTACCGGTAACTTCCCCTTTGAGTAACTTCAAACGAGTTCCTCTCTGATCTGTCCTAGTTCCGTAAGAAAGTCGTGTTTCCTGACATGGGTCTGTGCCTTGTTTACCCTCCAAACTCTGACCTTTACTTCTTTACTCAATTCTGTGGTAGGATGGTTAAGGTTCCTCCTCAGTTCAACAACCCTTCTCGTCACCCCCGAAGACTTCCTTGAGCTGGAAACATGACGTAGGCGGAGGACCGTTGAAGTCTTGATCCAGGTGTTCGTCCGCCAGATTCGTGTCTCTTTACCTTGCGAGTGGAAGAAGGAGGAAAGTATAGATTCACTAACTCCGCTCGACCTGCAAACCCTGACGGTGACATAATCTGTGACAAACTTAAAGTTTACGAGCCAAAACACAAGTTATAGAAAATTTCCCTTAACAGTAAAGACTTTGTAAGTCTAGGTTTATTTCTCATTCATGTTTTGACCGTACTAATTTATGGTACGCTTTCAGTACCGTTCCTACTCGTGAATAAACCTACTAGATTTTTAAGGTCTTAATAGACATACCTGTAAATATCAGAGTAGTGACCAAACTCTTCGGTCGGGTAGGGAACTGAAGTGAGTGGTACGTCTTGACCATGTCACACGGACACCAGTCGAGTCACTCGGAGGTGGTGGTGACTCAGTGGACCGGTCGTCACTTATATCTCTTTTTTTCCGAGTCGGAAGAGATACCGACGTAAAGGGATTTATGGGTTTGAGTGGGAAAGAAGTGGTAGTAAGAAATGGAGATTCTTGACCGTAGTACTAGTGGAAGGATGTTTTGACTTGCCCGTTTTGTGTGGCTTCTGTCTAACAAAATTAGTATTTCCATTATGGGGTAGTACAGAGTACCTTTTTCTTTCTCCCGTTGTCCCTCCGTCAAACCAGGTCCTCAAATTATTTTCGTGTGAAAGGAGTAATCCTTAGAGTATTGCGGTAGAAGATTTGCACTTTAGGCCTTGTGTCGAGCCCTTTCGTTACCCAGTCTGGGTCCCGAGGCCTCTTCAGTGACTCTCAAACGTAAACCAGGTAAGAGGGTTCTCCTCTTGGAGGTCTCAGCGGTCCTGTCGTTCTGTCGGGACCGGACCGGTGTCGTAGTCCCACCTTTCTTAGAGAGACGTTGTCCTGGACTAGGAGGGAGAGGGACGAACGTCCGCAGGAGGATCGGAGGACAGGTACGAAGTGTAGTCGTGTACGTGTGTGTGGACCGTCTGTTAAGGTGGCCTGGACGACAAGGTTGGGGTCCGGTATGGACACAGATTTCTGTCGGTTCATGTGGCGTTCCTCGTCCACTCGTTTCCGTCCCTTTTAATCCTGTAAAGGGACCCGTCGTTCTTAATTGAACGTCCTGGGAACGTCCGTGTCCGTATAAAGCCCTCGGGTGTGACACACGAATTTTTACGAAAAATCTTTGTGCGAAGGTTAACGTCGAAAAGGATTGTTTTCTACCCCCCTGAACGCGGACTCCATTTCAAAGGTTCGACGGTCCGTCTCCCTCCCGACCCGGTGCCCTTTCGTTCTGTGTCTGGGGCACCGCCGGTGGAGGGGAGGTGCGGTTCTACGTCGACGGGCGGAAAGAGAGTGGTGTACGAAAAGGTGGAGCCACAGGGCGACTCCTTAAGAGAGGTCACTATTTCGTGAGGTGTTGGAAGTAAACGAGAATTAATTTTTCCCTTTTCTTTGAGGATCCCGAGACTGTTGTTCCCCTTTTTCTTTTGTTCCTTTCTTTTTTCAATTTCCCTTTCTTTTGCCTTGTGAGAAACTCAACCACCTTAGTTTCCCAGCCTCGGACTGCCCCGTCCACTCTTCCCTACTTTTCTTGTACCTCAACGACTTTTGCCAAAGTAGAAAGACTCGTTGCACCCAAGACACTTTATCTGTACAAAAATCCCCCTTTACCCCGGCTTACCATTTCTTGAACGGACGGTTACGTCCTCTGTATTCTCTACGTCCAAACTAGGGACCCAGCCCTTCTAGTGGACCTCCTTCGTCCCGATGACTGAGATCATAAGAACGGACCCTTTAGGGTACCTGTCTCACCGCACCGTTCGATGTCAGGTACCCCAGTGTTTCTTAACGTGTACTGACTTCGCTGAACGTTCGTTCGTACTTACCTCCGCAGTCATAACGATCTTCCTTTTCGTCTTCCAATTTGTCTCGTCAGGTGACGGGACCCGTGGGAGCAGACTAAAGGTGGGACGTACCAGGGATATGGTCGTGACACCGACAGAGAGTTGTTTACGAATATTTTCGAGATGGAACTCTGAAGAGACCACCAGGCTACCAATTCTTAGGTGACACGTTACGTCCCCTACACCCAAACTAGGGATCAGTCCCTCGATTCCACCCGAAGGTGTCATCGAGTCACCATTTCTTAGGTGACGTTACGTCTTCCACGTCCTCTGTGCCAAAGTTAGGGACCTAACCCTTCTATGGTATCTCCTCTTTTACCGTTGAACGAGGTCATAAAAACGGACCTTTTAGGATACCTGTCTCCTCGGACCGTCCGATGTCAGTTATCTCAGTGTTTCTCAGTCTCTGTTGAATCGTTGACTTGAGAGAGAGAGCGAGTGTGTGTGTGTGTGTGTGTGTGTGTGTGTGTGTGTGTGCCCTTCGATTCTAAGATATACGACGTCTCGTTAATCCAGGACTGTGGAGTCGATCTCTTCTAACGGTCGACGTGGTTTCTGTGTCGTGTTGGTCTTAATTTTAATTTTTTAATTATTATTTTTTATTTATTAAACAAATTCTTTTCGGGCTGCTGGTACCTGAGGTGTGATACTAATTGTGAAATTGTCCTAAACCCCTTTTTTATTTATGCGTCAGTCGTTATAATTATCGAAATTAAAGGACGTAGGACGAGCCCTAGTCGATATTATAATCGTGATCTATAGGTGTCCGAGAACTAGACGTATTGTCAGGACGTTCCTCTCCAATACTGTAAGTCGTGTACCCATCCTTTGGTTCCGAGTCTTTCTGTTTTTATTACCGTTATTTTAATTTTATCTATTCAGAACGGGTTTCTCTAGGAAGGTTCCTTCACCGTTCACAGTCTCAACTTTACATCGGACGGTAGTTAGAGTCTGGTATCAGGTACGAGAAGGATAACAAAGTACAGGGACGAGTGACTTACGTAGTTTGGGGTCACAGGAGAGATAAGAGTGAATCATGTAAGTCTACGCGGGAGAACGGGGGACTGAGGTCCCGACCCACCTGAAAAGTGTTAAAGGTGTTTCTGATTTCACGTGAGATTTTAGGTTCAAGTCCGACGAGTTGCGAAAGAAAAGGTCAGGGGGATAAAGTAGAGAGAAACCGGAGGAAGTGTTGGTCGGATTGGGGTGGTCCTGATAAGGGTGGAGTAGGGGTGGAAGGTACCCCTTCTCGAAAAATCCTTCATCAACAGGAGGAGGGTAATATTTCAGTTTAATTCACGAAATCGACCGGATTCTTATTTCAGGTCGAGCCTACCTGAGATATGGACTGTACGTAACGTTACACGGGGTTTAAGCATTTTGGGCTTCGTGTATGGTTCTGTGGGGTTGTACATGTTTCACTTACGTTTAGTCCCACCCACTGGTGAGGAAGTGTTTTTCGAAGTGGTGCCGAAAGGACTTTGTCATTCGAAGAGACTACGTGAACGCAATACTGAACTAAAAGGGGGTCCCTATATAGGAAACGTGTCTCGTTTCGTTCGACGTTACTTTCCGTCGTGACTTTCGTAGACGGACCTCTGGAGTGTAGCTCCCGAATAAGTGGCTCCCGACTCGAGAACGGGTTTGGAGAACAAGAAGGATTATAAATCGCCCTCCGTCCGGGGTGACTGACAGGACCCCCGGGAGAAGACAAGTGTTGGACCGTAGCCCACGGTCAGATAGACACGAGTGTTGGGACCATCCTTGACAGTGATGAGGGAATGAAGGTAAAGTAGTTTGATGGGACTTATAAGTAACCTTCCTGACTACAGCTTCGACTTCGAGGTTGTGGAACCGGTGGACTACGTTTCTCGGTTGAGTAACCTTTTCTGGGACTACGAACCTTTTTAACTCCCGTCCTCCTCTTCCCCTTCTGTCTCCTACTCTACCAACCTACCGTAGTGGTTGAGTTACCTGTACTCAAACTCGTTTGAGGCCCTCAACCACTACCTGTCCCTCCGGACCGCACGACGTCACGTACTCCACCGTTTCTCAGTCTGTCCCGAATCACTGACTTGTTGTCTGACGGGGCGTCTTACGTCTCGGAGTGTCGATTCGTCCGTGAAACATCTCGGTCCGAAGTTGAGGGCTAATAGAAGACGAAATCACAGTCTCGGACATACTCAGTCCTATTCAGTCCAGTAAACAGACTGAATATAAACAGAAAATGTGATCCAAGGTAGTATCCAGTCGTGTACCCTATGTCACCCCACCCCGAGTAAGTCAGGGGAGTGAGTCCCTGGGTCCGACTACCTTGTCGGTGTTAGAACTTTCGGTAATAAACGGTACTGTCCCACTTCCGTCTCGAGACCCCCTGAGGTGTAACCTTTCCTCTACAACTTTGGTAGGAGGTCTACTATGTCCAGTAAAGGCGAACGGAGGGTGACCGGTCCTGCTTACCGTGTCCGGAGGACCTGTCCTCTCCTAATGTTAGGAAGGGTTCCTACACCAGCTCTCTCGAGGTGGCCACGTCGTGACCACAAGGGACCCCTGGGTCCATGACACCACGGAGGGTCTGATAGGAAACTGGTATCTTGGACCGGGGACCCCTTCTTTACGTACTTCAAGCTCTACTGGGACCTGTACGAATAAGACACCCTCTTTCTCGGGACAACTATCGTATAGTGACTAATCTGGTCGGGGAATTCGGAACAGGGGTCTCCTTTTCTGACGTCTCGACAGGACTTAGGTCGTACCATGGACGCGTGTGGACGGGACGCCCTACGGGGGAGGTCCCGAGAGGACTCCACACTCGGAGTCTAGAGTCCACGGAACGACCCCAAAGGTTAGGATGTCTTTAAGGGTACAGGGTACTACAAGAACGTTATCCTCGAAATTACATAAAGTTTCCCGCCGAGAAAAGAAAGTGTAAGAGAACCCAGAACAACAACCGTCAAGAGGAGAAAGAAAACCCACTCCCCATCCAACTTTGTCCAAGATGAAGGGTTTAAAGAGGAGGACGGAGGACGGAGGTCGGAAAAGTGCTCCTTCTTTTCTTTGCGTTCGTTTAGTTTGACACAGACAATTTAGGTACGGGTAAGGAGAGGAGAATGCGAAAGAGTGGTAAAACCCAACTCTCTACGTCCACGATCCAGAGGGACCCACTGACCAAATAAAAGCTCGGTCCTTTTCTAACGTTCCATCCAAAGACAGTTGAGGATGTGGAGGGACCTACGATTGTGGTTCGTGAGGATAATTTCCTCCACAGTCCTACGTAATCGGTTTACGTTGCTCCGAAGGTTTTCTACCCTTGTCGACTGGTCCTTTCTCGCTCCTTTCCCCGACACAAAGACCGTCCTTCTAATTTTTTTTATTATTATTATTGTGTTTCTATGGAGTGAGTAGAGGTAGTTACCCCATTCCACTTGTGACCCTTGACTTTGTGTGTCTACCTCAATGTTAGGAAATAAAAGGTAAAGAAGTTTTCTACAGAAAGAATAAATTTCAATAGAATATTAAAGCTTCCTTTTCTACATCAACAAGAGAATTCCTTTTCTTCTTTCTAAACTCAGTCTTTCTATCAGACATTTAGATCCACACGATTATTACATACGATTCCTAACTTCACTCACTTTATCTACTCGACCTCCCTGTTGCAGAATCGTGGAAAAGGGGGAAAATTTTTCCCCTGTTACCTCTTGAAGTGCCCTCTAGGTCACCAATCCTGAGATACGAGGGTTTCGTCCCCTGGACCCAAGTTAGGGACCAGTCCCTTGATCTAGGGTATTCGGTGTTGTACTTCAAACGTACGGTGTTAATAAAATAAATTATTATTTATTTTAAATATGTATTATTTATTTTAATAGATAAATTTTAAAAAAATTTATTTATTTTTCTCTCCCTCTCCCTTTCCTTATACTTTTATTCCTGTCACGTTACTTGAATAACCTGACATCTTTTACGTTCACTTTTTTCCCATTCCTTTAAACTTAGGGGTGACCTGTGTTCTCGTAATGTGTGTTGGTGAGTAAAATGTGAGTGTTACGTACAAACTCAGAGTGAGTCGTCGGGAAGGAAAGAAGGTTGTGAACGAGTAAGTGAACAAGTATGTAAGATTCTCTTAATTTTAACCGAAGGATGAGAGACGGACCACGATACGTTTCTTGACTTCTGTTTCTTTTTTTATCTGGATGTCGGTAGCTCAGCGAAGAGAAGACGACTCCTCGCCCCAACCTTGTGTCTCTGGTGTCACACTTTTGTGCCTCTACGTCTCTCTACGCAGAACGGATCTGCGTAGACTCGAACAGATCTGAGTCCGAATCCACAAAGACCGTGTAGATTTGGGTTTAATGGGGTTAGACCGCCCGACGGTCAGTCGACTACCCTAAGATCGAGGTTTCCACGCCTTAGAGGTTCAACCCCAGATCTTTGGTCATTTTCTTTTCAAAAAATTTGTGGGAACCACTTGGATTAGTATGCTAGTCGGTGTGGTCACTACAGTGAGGTGTCACAGTGGGGACGAAGAAATCGGGGGTGCGGTAAAGTCAGTAGTAGTTATCGTGTATTTTTTATTTTTGTTTTTTTCCTAGACGAAGAGACTTCGGAGGTCGTCAGTAAGACCCGCCCTTCCATGCTCTCCCTGTCAAAAGTACCTACCCAAATATATATATGTATTGAGTAAGATTTACATTGAAATTTTCAGTAGAGGTGAAGTCCGGAATTTAAAGAGAGGTACGGCGAGTCTCCTGTTGGTTATTACAGTGGTGAATCTTCAGGGGGTCCTTTATTCAGGAAAATAGAATGGTAGGTGTCTATGAACTTTCGACTTAGTTAGAGACTCCGTCGGACTTGAAGTGTCTGTAACTCACTAACACTAAGATGGTGTCTATACGGGTCCGAGATCGACTATGCTACACACACACACACACACACACACACACACACATACGTGCGTGTGTGCGGGTACTCACTTTGAAGGAATCTCGGTTTTACATCATTCTAAATAACATCGACCAATGTCTCCTGAGGTTAGTTCCCCTTGGTCCAAAGCTGTAACTGTTATTTCCCCGTGTTTCTGTTAACTGTAGTTACTACTCCACTCCTTCAATTCACGTGTTCCCTTCTTCCTCGAAAGTCTTCGTTTAGGATCCGGGGTCCCTTGTTTGTCTTCAGTTTTGGTGGTAGAAATGAGTCATTTATTCTGTGTCAAAACTATCTAAGTTACTGTGATTTTCCTTCCTCTCCTAAACTTCGTTAAGTTTTACGACAAACATAAAATTTATAAAAAAGAGAGGGAACTAGGGACCTAGACCTTCTAGGGGACCTCCTCCCGTACCGTTGGGTGAGGTCATGAGAGCAGATCTCTTAAGGTACCAGTCTCCTCGGACCACCCGATGTCAGGTACGCTAGCGTTTCTCAACCTGTGTTGACTCTCTAATTGTGAGAGAGAGAGAGAGAGAGAGAGAGAGAGTGTGTGTGTGTGTGTGTGTGTGTGTGTGTGTGTGTGTGTGTGCGGAAGAGTGTCTCTTGTCATGTCTGTTCTCATGTCCTACTCCACCACGAGGTTCCAGATTGTACAGAACGGTGGTAGTGTTGGGACTGTGGGTGGTTTGGGGTATGTGTGTTTATGACAGAGAGGAAGGGATGGACCATTAAGGGGCACCACATTTGTCAGATTTAATAAATATAGATCTAACTTCCGTTGAAAGTCAGACTGACCCTGATCTCATTAGTTTTATATTAACACGATATCTATACGATTATGAAATACGATTACAAACTAATTCTTCCGATAATCCGGTCTTTTTATTTCTCTCCGTCAGATCCGGTGGGTCTCCGATTTCCTACAAGGTCTTTTTTTCCAGTGTTCTCTTGGAACTTGAGTGTCTCTTAGACACATTGACTTTTTGTTTAGGACTTGTTCTTTGTAAAATCACTCCGGTCGAGAAATTCGTCTATTAGACTCTTTCCTCGAACGATTATTCGCTTCCTGAACCAAATTCGTGAAGAATACTCCTTCCACATGAATAAGGAGTTGAACTACTTTGACAATGATCATAAAAAGGGGTAAAGGTGTACTCAATTATGTCCGTAACTTTCAAATTTATTGAGTGGGGTCTAGTGTCTCGTTCCTTCACCGTCCTGAACCTAGGTTTGGGTCCGTTAGACGACGGTATTTTAAATTATCTAACTGACTCTAAGAACTCATCTCTTTACTAAGTCCTCTTAGTCCCCATAATTTTCTTGTTTTCCTTTCTTCTTTTGTATTTAGACACAGGTGATTGCCGTCTTTCAATGTGTTCGTTACCGGTCTTTGACGAACCGTTGTTCGGGTTTCCGTGGTGAAGTAAAGAGACGTGTGCCAATTGTCTCATAATTAACGTAAAGGAATTCTCTTTAACTATGTCAACCCAAATAGAACCTGGTGACGGTGAGTTTTAAGTCGAAGAATAGGAGAAACGGGGTTTAAAAGAGAAGACTATAGGAAGATTAAGTCGACGAATAGTCATTTGAGGGTAAGGACTTAAGGGTAATTTTCTATACTATAGAACGATATCATTACAAGGTCTATTGAATTCTTAATAACTTCCACTACCGAAAGGATGTTATTTCCACGGTCCTTGTCAGGAATTCCTCCTAGACCGGTTCGGATACAGTGGAAGGGTGAGTGTGGACGTCACCTAGGGACAACGGTTTCCTCCTTCAGGTTGTCCGAAGTTCGACTGTACCCTTCTGGGACGTCCCAGACTTCCGTCGAGTGAAGACCGGGGTCAGTGGGCCGTGACGGTAGTCGAGGGGAGGGTCGTGTAAAGTACATAAGCGAGACAGATTGCCTGTAGACCTAACAGGACGGTGATGAGAAAGGTAGTCTAGAAAGATGGGTACATCTAAGGTGGAAGGGTTTAGAAAGGGTAGGAAGACCCAAGTTTAAATAGAGGAAATGTGACGGAAGGAGTCGGTAAGTACAGATGTATCAATGAGAGAGGAGGTGAAGGTACTAGCAGGAATTCTAATGAATTGTCAATGAGTACATACTAGAACAGCCGAGTGAAAGGTGACTACAGACAGCACACACACACACACGCAAACACACACACACAGCGGTATGTAGTCGATACTTCAGAACAGGGACGTTGTCATCAAGACTAGTAATCTTCCGACCATGATTCTATGTATAAATTTAAGAGTAACGTAGAGACGGTGTGGACCATACGATGAAACATATGTCATCTGTGAGTTTTTCACAAACGATTCAACTTCCCACACACACACATACACACTCACACACATATAATTCAGTTCAGTCAGTACAGTCTGAGATACCCTGAGGTACCTGACATCGGGTGATCTGAGGAGACGGGTACCCTAAGAGGTCCGGTCTTATGACCTCACCCAACGGTTTACGGGGTCAACCATACCGTTGTATGTCTCTACACAAAACAGAAATCAGTAGATTTACGTGTAAAAGTAGGATATTGTGTCTACGGGAGGTCTAGACTAGGGACTAAAGGAGAGGTCGTAGACACAACAGGTCACAAAGAGAGTCGACAAGGAGTCGTCTTTTAGTACTTACGACGTGTGTGCGACAATGTGTAAAGACCCTCAAGGGGTGCGACGAGAGAGATGGACCTTACAAGAAAGGAATAAAGCAGGAGAACTTCTTTTAGACGATCTTTCAGTGACGAATAGGGATGGCGAAGGAATACGTAGCGACGTAAAAGGTGTTACCAATTGTCCATTGACTAACACGAAAGAAGGACGGAATAAACAAATCCTTGACGTTCTTCTGTCTTAACAAAAATAAATAGCGGTGCACGGACGTGTAACCGTATCATGGATCACGTATGAGACACGAAACACACAACTTGGTCACTTGTTTATTTCCTACTTTACGTCTGACTTCTGGTTTGGAGAAAGTATTTAAACACTTCCTCAGACAGTAATCGGTCGGGTCACCTCTCACTCTATTTTAACACGGTGTGTTACCCTATCTCCCTATGCGATTATACTTTTTACATGGAAGTGTGTGAGTGCGGGTCACGAGAGGTTCAAGTTCAGTATAGGAGGGTATTAACTAACCCAACGACTTTAGGGACCCCCTTTCGGGAGACACCATTCATTCAACCTCGTCGGAGGTGTCCTCGTTATCGTGACTTTATTCCTTTTCTCCCCTTCGTTTTTTGTTGCGACTTTCCATTCTCAAACGTTTCTGTCTTTCAACTGGTATACCTTGAGGAAGCGCTCGTGTCCTACGAGGATTAAAACTGTTTCCCTACAGTTTAGACACGGACAGAAACCCTCCTTCAATGACCCTGTCCTGTCATTCGAACTGTGGTTTTAGTCAGTGTCCTTTCTATGGTCTCCCCCTACTGACCCCACTCCCGGTACGGATCACTTCCTGTCCAAGGTAAGAGAGTTTGACCTCTAGACGAGTGAGAGGTCTGATGTCTGTGTTGGTCCTCGACGGACCCGAGTACCAAGGGAACTACGGAATTTTCTCTACACTAATTCGGTCCACCTCTTTTTTTTTTTTTTTGTCTTTTTAGACAATTTTTAGTGGTCATATCTTTTTCCCCTCCTCCTCTCCTTCTTCTCTCTTTAGTTGGTACTTTTTCCTTTCCCCTTTATTTCGGTCTCTGTGTCTTTCGGACAGTTGAGAGAGGTTTGACATTGTTTTCGTATCCTCTCTATCAAAGAGAAATTACTTACGAAACTAGTCGGTGTCAACTATATTATTAATATATTTTGATCTCGTTCTGTCTTTATCCTACTCGAAAAGAGAGTGTATCGGACATTGGAAACACTAACCAAGTAAATAAATTCTTTTCTTATTCAGGGAAGTTTTGTCTCCGTATACAGTCGTCTCTCGGACAAAAAGAGGGGATTGAATACGTTACGGACGCAGGGAAAAGGAGGGGTGAAGTCTACCCGACTAGACGGTCGGGTACCGAGACTTTCCTTCGACTACCACCACCTCGAGAGGAGATTACACAGAACCAGACTAAAGAGTTCAATTAGGTGACGGACCGTCGTCCGGGGAGTAGGGAAGGGATGAGGTTCGAACAGTGGGGGGAAGTGAGTCAAGGGGGTGGGTAGAGGTGGATCGACCGACAGAGGATTCATTACTCTTTGGAGTACGACGACCTCCGCGACTGAACCGACTAGAGGTCTCTTCCTCCTCTCTCGTAGTAAAAAAGAAAAAAAAAGGTCTTACTATGAGGGTGTTCGTGCACGAGAAGTCTTTATCGTCCCCTCTCTCCACCAACGGTACCCTTGCCTCCGCCGGTGTGTTTGTCCTCATCGTGTAAGGAGGGTCCCATCCGACTCATCTCGGAGGAACGAAGTTCGTGGAAGACTCGGAGAGACTTTTGAAAGGAACGGACTTCTCCCTCTTCAGGTTTCAACACGTCCCACTCAGGCCGGATTGTAGGTTTAAAGTCAATTCTCAAACTGTCTCGGAGTCGAACAAACTGAACACTACATGAACTTGTTTTCGAATACTTTTCAACTATTACCGTGTTTTGTCGTAGGGTATTATAGGTGACGGTAAATCAAGAGACGGTCAGTGTCAGTCTCTTATCGACCCTACACCGGTCGCTTACCGTAAGGGGAACTACTATCACCGGGGCGTGACCGGGTAGTGACCCACTATTACTGTGTGGTCGTGTTGTCACCCATCTTCCACCTCCTTTCTTCCCGGACACCCCTCCGTCCTCGGTTCCCTAGACGTCCCTCTGTCATCCACTACGACTCCCCACCCCCACCCCCCTACGACACTGGTAGGTTCACCTGTCAGACTCTGGCACAGAGATTGAGGGTGACTAAGTTTTTTGTTCAGTTAGTCGCAAGTTTATGGGTCCAAATGCCTTTATTTTTTAAGTTGGTCGAGAGACCATTTTACGTATGTTCGTCGACCAACTAATTGGTCTCAAGAGAAACGTCGTTACCGAACCTCTTGGTACCGGGGTTCGCGTCGGAACCGACACTCCACCCTGTCCTCCGGTGCCCCTTACGCCGTCTCGACCTTCGGCCAGGGACGGTGTACGGGTGACGACTAAATAACCCTGACCTTGTTAAACAGATTTCGACATTAAAATTGATGGAGGCACGGCTTGTCGGTTAGTCTCCCGAGGGAGGTGCGGCGAAAATGCTCAGGGGTATTTTCGTCGTTTTACTTTTGAGTCCCCGGGAATTTTATATGAGGTTCCCGAAGACGTCTCGTTAACCTCCGAAAATACTGAGGACAGTCCTGAAAATACTGGGGCATTTTGGTCCGTCGTCGGACCGGACTCTACTTTTCACCGGGGTGGCAGAATTTCAGATTTACCAGACACGTAAATGTTCCGGAGGTCCTTTCTACCTCCTTTGTGGCGACCCCCAGACGGAACTCGCTTCCGTCCACACCCACCCCACCTTCCTACCCCTCACTTCCCCTCCGTGTCTTCCTCCCCCTCCCCTCCCCTCCCCTCCCTCCGCCCTCTCTACGTGTACTTCCGCCACAACGTCAGAAGTCGTGACCTCTCGTGGTCTTACGGTGTAGGGTTGTGATAAGTGGTTTGTGTCTCCCTCGACTCCAAGACGTCTGTCTGGGTATTGATTGTCCCGAACTCGTTCTTTCGCGGAAGTCACCTTTCTATTTTTTACTTCGGCGGTCCCTTGGTGTCCGAGGTATCGCGAAGAAGTTCCTGTAGAAGGGTAGTAATACTGTGGACGTAATGTCTTTTTTTTTTTTTTTTCTTTTTCTTTTTTTGTCTCTCTCTCTTTCTTCTCCCCGTTCTTTCGGTCGGGTCTCGTTAAATTCACAAGGTACGTCAAGTCTCTTCGAACGGGTGATCCCACTCTTGTGGAGACGGGTCGATCTCGGGCGGACCACGACGTTTGGGACGTCCGAAGTGAGGAGTCGACCCCGTGCTTACTCCGAGTACGGGTAGCCGGGGAAGACTCAGTGACACCGACTCTGTCGGAGTAGGACACGGACGTAGACCTTAGAAGTTAGTAAGTTTACACGATCGGTCCGACACACGAAATGTGTAGGGGTGCTTCTCGGTCGTAGTGAGGCGTCTCAGTCCCCGGTCCCGACCCCACGTCACACCCACGAGGACCACCTTCACGAGTCCCGCCTCGTCCCCCTCACCTGACCGCCTACCCGAGTGAGACTGGGTGTCCGTAGGTGTGTGTCTTGGACTCGTTCTGTCCTCCCTGTCTCCAACTGGAGTCTGGTGTGCCTCATGGGGTCTGTGTCTCCGAAACAGGGGTCTCATCGGTCCAGTCACGCCTGGTCCTGCTTCGACTGTCACCGGGATTTCCCACTGGGTCCTCCGGAACCGAAAAGGTCCAACCTCTTCTGTCTATCTGTCCTGTCGTCCACTGTCCGATGCGACTCACTGACGACAAACCCCACCCAGGGAGGTAGATCTCCCTGTCTCGTCCCCACGTCCAGTCTCCCACTCCAGTCCTTCAGGACCTTCTCCTGTGTGTCCGTGTAGGTCCCCCGCACCGAGTGGAGCCCCGACTCTGGGGGCACCCATTGACAAGGAGAAGGTAGTGAGTACAAGGGTCCTCAGAACCAGTTCACGCTTTGCCCATACTTCTCTTCTTCTAAATCGACTTTTCGGGGTCTAGGGTGGTATATTGAAGTCTGTTCAGGATTTGAAACACTTGGAGGAAAAGGAAGAGTATTTCACCTCCATTGTTTGGATCCGTCGTTTAATTTTTCCTTTCTGTGGTGAAACGACTGTTTCCAGGTATATCAGTTTCGATACCAAAAAGCTCATCAGTACAGGCCTACACTCTCTACCTAGTATTTTACCGACTCATGATTTCTTTACTACGAAAGTTTAGTCCCACGATCTCTTCTGAGAACTCTCAGGGTATCTATCGTTTCTCTCAGTTGGTCAGTTAGAATTTCCTTTAGTTGGGACTTATAAGTGATCTACGACTTCGACTTCGAGATCATGAAACCGGTGGACTACGTTTTTTTGACTGAGTGACCTTTTCTAGGACTACGACCCTTTCTGACTTCCGTTTTCCTCTTCCCCTTTTGTCTCCTACTCTACAACCTACCGTAGTGGTTGGGTTGACAGTACTTAAACTCGTTAGAGACCTTCTGTCAGCCTCTTCCGTTACCGTGGGGTGAGGTCATGAGAACGGACCTTCTAGGGTACCTCCCTCCTCGGACCTTCCGACGTCAGGTACCCCAGCGACTCCCAGCCTGTGCTGACTCGCTGAAGTTAAAATGAAAAGTGAAAGTGAGAAGTGAAAGTGTGTAACCTCTTCCTTTACCGTTGGGTGAGGTCACAAGAACGGACCTCTTAGGGTCCCTGTCCCCTCGGACCACCCGACGGCACATACCCCAGAGTGTCTCAGTCTGTGTTGACTTCACTGAATCGTCGTCGTCGACCTTCTGTCACCTCCTGCCCCTTCGGACCGTACGACGTCAGGTTCCCCAGCGTTTCCCAACCTGTACTGAATCGTTGGTTTGTTGTTGGTGTTATTTCACCTCTGTTGTGTCGAGGAGTACACCGACACTATTCCTAATCTCCTCTTGTCCTTCGCCCCAAACTTACCGGAAGATTGTCCACCTATACTCAAAAACCACGAGTTGCTCTTCCTTCAAGGACCACCTCCTTCGGGACTACGTCTCCAGTTCCATCCGTCGAAGAGACGTCTCTTGTAGTCGAGGAACATCCCTTCGTAGCACACAATTCAGTAACCGACTTGTACACACGACTTGTACGACACGACCCGTACCTTCTACGACCAGTCACTCGAGTCCTCTGTCCTCGACCGTACTCTGGTCATTCCACCGACGTAAAGGACGGAACTACAAACCGGGGTGGGTTAGGTAAGGAAAGTCTCGTCAGGTCTCAACGGAAGAGTTCATGTTTTGTCTCGGGTATTCTCTTTCAGGTTCAGGAGACTCCGTTAGGCAATACCAGAAGGGACTTGACGGGGGATGTCTCCAGGTTGGTCCTAGTGGATATCGGAACCGGGAGGGTAGACGACCAAGATAGGTGAGGGGTAGAAGGAGTGTAGGTGCTATAGACGTTCGAGTCGAACATGGACGGGTGGAGGGAAAGTAAGGGGTCGGAGTCGTATCTACACCAAAGGGGACTCTTCGGAGGGACCGACCGGGGGTCACGGTGGTGCAGGGACCCTGATTGGTTCTGAGTGTCGGTGTGAAAGGGTGGGGAGATCAAGGAAGAAAGTGAGTGACCTGAGAGTTAAGGTTCAAGGTGCAAACAGGTGTGACCTTACAGTCGGGGTAATCTCGTCCCGCGACAACCGTGTCACGGGCCGTTTACTATACTTTTTATTTTAACACAATTTAACGACTTAACTGGATCGGACCTCTGTCTGACACACCGCACTGGTGGATTCAACAAATCTACCAGCTGATAACAATTGTCCCTCGGTGGTTACGACCTTCGTGGTCGAATTTCTGGATCTTTCTACCGTCCCTTCTCCCACATGTCTCTTGTCCCGTAGACGACCGAAGTTGGTCCGTCCCTTCTTTGTTCAGACTGGACGGTGTCACCGTCACACTTACGTCTACTCTCTGCTTTCGGTAAGTTTTTTATTTGAGCCATCGTTTCTCTTCATTTCTCCCTTCTCAGATCCTACTGGGGTCCATCCACTACCCGAATCCTTTTTTTTTTTTCTTAAGTCTTATACTTCGACCTTTACCACGGGTTAAACACGAGGACAATTTATCTTCACACACACTCTGCGTGTCCACCTTTACAGGGTGTCCGTCGATCTCTAATCTGACCAAAGGTCCTTTCCGGTCTATGTATTTAACCCCTCAATCACCAGGTTTCCGATTTTAGTGACTTCACCTTCCTTTGTCAGGAACCACAGGTACGTCTCGGTCTTCTCTGGTCCCCCAAACACTGTTTTGAGACTTTTTATACTCGGAAATTTCTTTGATCTCTCCTCATTGACGGAAAGAATTTGAAGACGGTTGTGTGGTCGGGAGTAATCGACCGGAACACAGACAAATGAATAACTATTATAATGAGTAAAAACGTGGTCGTTTAAATTATTCGTACGATTAAATTATATTAAAATAACTCACGGATGAATCAATTCCCCAACCGAGAGGAAGGACTCCCGTGGGTATCATGAAACACCTGGAAGTGACCTCGAGTAGTGACAGATGGTGGTAGGAAAATAAACAGAAAGGTAATTTAATACTCGAGGAACTCAGTTTTTAATACCTAAACTCCTGAGGATCGGGACGGATGTCTCACAAATGAGTTGCTTGCGTACTCACTTCAAATGGTAGTCTATCCCTCCTTTCTATCTACTTTTATTGAAATTTCCTGTTTTGACGAGAGGAGTTCCAGTATTAAGTAAACGATGATCAGTCTGAGTGTCGTACAGAAACTGTGACTTTTAGACCGATTGAAGTATACCAATTAAGACAGAAGAAATTTTAGAGAGGGATACAAAATACCTGTGGTCAGAGAGAACTGAATGTAAGAGGAAGGTAACTACACAGAGCAAGAGTCGGAAGAGTGGAGGGGAGGATGAATTAGAAGTCACAGGGGGTTTAGGTATCTGAATAACCAGGAATTAGTATGGGTGGGATCCTTTAGCCGTGTCTCAGGAGTAGACAGTAAACGTTCGTTGCTGATGTTTTCGTAGTAGAAGTCGAGTCTTGAGGGGACGTGAGTCGAGGGAAGACGAGAACACAGTAGAAGGTAGGACAGGATTCAGGGTAGACAGTAGGATATAGTGGATGATTACTGGAGTTACTTTTTTTTTTGTTTTCACCTTCACAATTACCGAGTCAACACAGGCTGACAAACACTGGGGTATCTGATATATCGGGTGGTAGGAAGAGACAGGTACCTTAAGAAGTCTGTTCTTATGATCTCACACATAGGTAAGGGAAGAGGTCTCTTAGAAGGGTTGAGTCCCTTGGACCCAGAGGACGCGACGTCCACCCAAGAAGTGACCTGGGGATCCCTTCGGGACCAACGGAGTAGTAGGTACGGGCTTTGTGCGCTCGACGAGATCTACGTCGGGACAATCACGTCCAAGAACACGGGTTACGTGCCAATCAGGTTTGTTTGACCTTACCGCCTCACACCTCGTTTCTTTCCGAACGACGTCTCCGGTGCGTTCCTCTGGTAACCGAGTCCGGGACTTTTCGGATCTCGACGACCTTCCTAAAATTGTTTCTCAAAAATTTCCCGTCTACTACCTCTCCCCACATACTAGTCGAACACGTGTTAAGACACCAACCGACTACCACTCCCTTGTCCCGTCCCAGTGTCCCCAATTGAAGTAGTCCGGAATCCGAGGTCCTCCGGACCCCGTTACACGAGTACCAGTAGTTCATCAATTGTAGAAGGTAATCCCCCTCCCCCCAAGTGTAGACGTTTTGTTGAGTCCTTTGTGCGTAACTTAAGACATAGACCCATGAAGTCTCTCCTCGACTTCGTCTCCTATACACCCTTCCAGGGGATCCCAGGACGAGGTAGTATGAGGAGCGGGGGGACGGGACGATCTATCTTGACTACTGTTCGACAGTCGAGGAGGAAGATTCGGGGAAAGAGAGAGGACGTGCTGAGGGCGGAAGTCACTCACGAATGTGACCGACTTACATTATCTGACGATGTTTCAGTGATGTAGGAGTGGAGAAAAAGTCTAGTGGACGGGTGTGTCCACAGGGTACTATGTTTGGATGGGACACCGGAAGGGAAGAAGGAGGGCTCCAAAGGAGAGAACAAACTCTATTTCACTTTTAAGGAATTTTCCTAAGACTGTGATGGTCCTGTAATCGTAGTTAATGACTTAAAAATTTACGACGGGGTTCCTGGGGTGAAGTCTAGATGACTGAGTCTTTCAACTCGTCCATGTGGGGTCAATGTACGACGACGGACAAAGGTTTTGAGGTCTTCGATAGTACTCTGTGGAATGGTTACCTGATAGTAAACTTTGGGTGTATCTATTAGGTAAATAAACATTTTAAGGGTCAGAGGGAAGAACCCTTCAAGGTTCCGTTGGTCAGGGGACCGTAGAGTACCAGGGTCTTTGTTTCGAGCACGTTATGTTGAACGGAAGAGTAGTGTTTCCCCATGTTCTTCTCCATGGTCCGAGTTTGACTGGGTTCGCTAAAGGAAAGTCTTTCTTAAACATACTTGTCTCTCTCCGTGAGTCAGAAAGGTCCACCTAGATGCACATTCTACAATTCTAGAGTCTACTACCAGAATAGGAGACACAGGTAGTGACGTAAATTTTTTTTTTTTTTTCCTCTACTCGTTAAGACGTCTTACTCCCGTTATTTTTGGGTGTTTCTCCTGTCTTCTTACCTCACCTCCAGGGACCACCATAGGGACAGGATAAAAACTCCGGTTCGACATCGGAGTGTACATGAGGCCTTTTTATAAGTCACAAAGATTCGTTCAAAGGAAAGAAGGACTCAACCAAAGATGTGTATGTAAGTTTTATCGTGTCTAATTATTGGTACCTGAAACTCACGAAGTACTTTAGCTGAAGATAGAATGAACAGATGGTAGTAGGGGTTGAGAAGAGGAGGAGGGGTCAGGGGAGGTGAAAGTGGTAGGAATGGAGGAACGGTGCTGGTGACCGCGGAACGAGAGGACGCGTACGATGGCACACTTTGTCCAGATGTCAGGGGAAGGAGATGCAAGAGATAGACCCGTTAATCGGAAGAGTAGGTTCTAAGTAAAGTTCCTGGTGGAGGAGATCTTTGGGGGATGGTCCTACAAATTTAGACCTTTTCCATAAGAAAAGGACACAGAATCTTTACGAACACGAGTATAGGTTGTGTCGAAAACAGTGTGTCGTAAATCTTTGCAACCAACTGTACAGACAAAAGGGAGTTCCTGAACTTTTACTTCTCATTCTCCGGACGATTGTTGGAATCGAGAGACAGTAAATCGTGTCGAGACCTGAGTTCTCTTACCGGAGTAAATTACAAATAATTTACTTCCCGACTTGACTAAAGTAATTGCTTAGTCAATAATCAATGATTTATTAGTCTTCTCCCACGGTTTACTTCGTTTCCAGTCTTTTCACTGACAGATGCCGGTCATTACTGAGTGATAGACTGAAGATTTGGTCTAAGAGAATAAGACTTTGATAACGAGAGTTGATACGTCGTCTCCTGTACAAAGATAGAATCTCCCCTTTTTCCGTCCAGTCTACCTTTTCCCGAGAAAGTTTTGACCTAAGGTCTCGTAACGGGGTTCTGTCAAATTGAGTAGGGAAGTCCCTCCTGAGGAGTCACAGACCCCCCGCGGCGTAGAAGAGACCCCGTGTGGGAGGTCGGGGTCAACGTAGTGTGCGTACGTATCTCGACTTACCCAGTAAACCGGGTAAATGACACGTCATAACCAAGAGGACCATTGACTCCGGTCACCAAACGAGGCAAATCCGTCACACACGTAGTGTGGACCTCTTCCCGTCCCGTTAGGTGAGGTCATAAGATCGGACCTCTTAGGGGTACCTGTCTCCTCGGACCGCCCGATGTCAGGTACCCCAGAGTCTCAGCCTGTGTTGACTCGTTGAGTGTGTGTATGTGTGTTTGTGTGTGTGTGTGTGTATAGTGTGAATATCTTACACTAGATAGTCCATTGACCCAGATCCTACGTGGGGGTGTGTAAGATTTTAGTCTGTTTCTAAGTGTTGTTTTATAAGAAAAAGAAGAAATACTCATTTCACACGTACACCTTTTATCAAATATCTCGAGTCAGAGACGGAGTATCCTCTACTTTTACACTAGGAAACGATCGAGTCTGTTTTAGGAGGTACGATGTAATCCGAACTATCGTTTAAAACATGAACGTTCGAAAATAGTTTTGGCATATAGACTTTAGAATTATTGTGTCCTTCCACCTAAGATAAAGAGGAGAGAAAAGTCCAAATGGAGTTGTCTTAGTCTTGATTAAGGACTAAACTTTGAGTCGTCAAAATCGTCCCAGACATTCTTAGAATAACAGTTCCAGGACGTCTCCTAACTTCCCTGGACTAAAATAATGTGTGTGTGTGTGTGTTTATGGGAGTACGTGGTTTGAATGTTAGAATTGTTTTTCTTAGATTTTATTAACTCATATAGGTGACTATCTTTCTTATGGAACCAGTTTATAACTAGTGGAATTTTTTCATACTTTGTTTATTTACCTTTAAATTTAGGTGTAAGATCTCATGTGATATCGACTTTGAAAGAGACAAACAAGGTCAATGTTTGTAAGTGTATGCGTCATGCCGGTGCTTCTCGTAGTCTTAATCTAAATCCAATCCTTCACTCAGTCTAAGTCTAAAGTCAAGTTTAAATCTTAAACGGTAAATGGTCGATATTCTGAATTTTACAAAATTTTTTATCGGAATCCCAAAAAAAAAAAAAAAACAGATATGTTACATCACTTATTCTGTATGAAACAACTTGTATACCAATGAATATTCCTAGATTTAATTATACTCCTAGATTTAGTGGTAAGATCGATGTATATGATTGTCGTCCCTCATTACCGATATAACAAGGTTCTTAGAAGTCAAAGACACTTCCCAGTATATAAAGTGGAGACTGTGACTGGAGTCAGGTCCGGTAGGCTGAACGAAACCGGTTACTTTACCCTTATCTTTAGAGAGCACAGTGATACTTTACTTTCGAAATTCTCGGTAGTACACAAAGACAGTGAGAAAAGAGAGACCTCAGTATGACGTACAGGGTTAATTTGGATGAGGAAGTTTAACACCAGGTCCTTAATTTCTTCATCGACCTAACCCCATCCCCGTCTCTTTCTCTCCCCTCCTACCTCGTCACAAACACTTATGTATATTTATATATGTATATGTAGATGTAGATAGGGTAGACGGATGTGTCCGCAGACATAGTCATCCGTCTATCTCATGTGTAGCAACATTCGGTGACTGTACAACCCCTGTAAACAATAACGTCGTATTGAATCGGTTTCGACTGACTATGTGTAATCGTAGAGAGAATTGATTAAAAGTAACTTTATGGGGTAGTCTAATTGACTACGAGAGATAAAGGAGACGTTTTGTATGACTTTCAGGTTTCAATAATCTGATTATGAATCCTATAATCGTGAAAAGACTAGGATGTTCAATCCGTTTATTAACGGTTCTTGGTTAAAGAAAAATGGTACGTCTTGATGACATTAAAGTATGACATTAAAGAAAGATACTTCACGTTCAAGTCGTGTAACAATTCTGAACTATTTTTGTTTAGTGATTTATGTAACGACAACTCAAAAATTTTTAGTTTACCATTTTACATATAGTTTCACAAATATGTAATGTTTAACGGCACAACTATGTACTCGACTATAGTTAAACAGTTAATCGTGCAAAAACTCGTCGATGAGAAACAATCTGTGGTACGACCTTATTGTGCTTCGTATATTGTGTCTTGATTAAAGTTTCCTGAAATCGGGTCTTATAACAGTTTCCTTTGGTCGTAGAATTGGTCGTTGTATAGAGTCACTGACTCGGATCATGGTTATTTGTCGTGACGCAGGTAATGTTGTTTGTTTTTTTTATCATATCTTACAAGGTCGGGGTCATATAGACTCAATTGTTCCAGTCCTTATACCACGGAGAAAGATAAAATAAAGTACAAAGATAATAGTAACAAATAAATAGGTAAGGTTTTATTACGTTCAAGTAATGTTGTCCGAATTTTATTCCTTTATATAATTACAAAAACCACATTACTAAATCAAAGACTTTCGGATGAATTTTGTCTTCTGAAAACGATTCTTCGGAGGAACAACCTCGTGAAAAACGGTTTCTGGTCGACGGATTGACGGAGGTGGCGGTTAGTTAAGTAGTCTGGGATTTTTGACAATGTTACTACCGTGACGGTTACCCTGGTGTGTAGTTAAAGAGATCTCTTAAGGACTAAATTTACCCACTCAGTTGAAAGTAAAGAGAATGAACCCCCCTATTTTTAGACTAGAACCCACTTTCTCCACTACTGTTTTGGGTATTGGGATGGAGTGTTACAGATCTTCGTAGCAAGTGCACTTTACGAAAGTGTTTCTGTTCGGTAGCGGTTAGTTATACAGTAATCCGGTGTTCCTTATCGAGGGAAAATTGAGTCTTAGAGTAAAGTTCTACCTCCTTTCCTTTCCTGTTACGGTGTAGGGGTCTTGACGGGTCGTATTTCGGTGTGTACTTCTTGTGGTCGAGGGACCCCTGTCACCTGATCTCGACCTGTACGGGTCACGTTTCGCGGGTGACACCCCAGTCGGACTCCTTTCACTCTACGCTTGTGTGAGAGGAATTCCCGTCTGTAGTGGGACCTCTGAAGATGTCCAAAGGTCACGACTTGAGTGGCGGACTGTACATTGATCACGAGTCATTAATGAGGGATTCATATCGTTGGTCGCGAACTACCTAACTCATAGGTTCACTTATTTCGTTCTGTAGTCTCATGGAACTAAAAAGTCGGAATGGTATTTTACAGTTCGTAGACCTACTAGACTATCTTCGGATTTAATATATTCATAAGATAACGGACTTACCCACTTTAAACATAACATTATCAAAGAATATGGGTTGGGTAGTAAGTTCCGTATCGAGTTTCCAGTGGAGGAGTTATTTCAGAAAGGACAAGGAGTCGTACACCAGATCCCGAGGTCAGAGAAAGTTGTGACCGTTCTCATTCACAAAAGTTTAAGACAAAACGTTGCGTATCCAAAACGACGTTTTCGTGAAGTTATCCAGTTTGGTTTAATTCTTTGTCCTATCTTATCTTGTCCTACTTTTTCTTTTTTATCCCTTACCCTACCTTACCTTATCTTATCTTATCTTCCTATCTTATCTTGTCTTGTCTTATTTTGTCTGGTCTTCGTGTAGTCGTTCTAAGTGTATATTTCATTTATGAAGACTAACAGATACGCTCGCACACACACGTACGTGTACACACACTCACGAATAGACATGTGGTAATATTAATCTTATGCGAATAAAGATACCCACCTATCTTTCTTAAAACATTTAGTGACGACTTCTAATTTTTTTTTTTTTTTCGGTCCATCTCACACTATTATAGAGCAGAGATGGTCGACATTGAAACTTGTTTACTGAGACGGAAAACCTCATAACCAAAGAAGTAGATAGTTTACCCTCCAGTTGGTGAATAAAAGGTGATAATGAGATACCTAATTTTATTTATTTTATTACATTCACTCCAAGTAGACGGTATTGTCACGAAATCGTTTTCAAACAAGAGGGAATAAAGAGGAACTAACTGGAATTTGTGACGTTGAAAATTTCTATCAATTATCTCAGTAAAAACGGAATAATTAATGGACTCACACACGAATGATCGTCTAAAGACGAATGTTCGTAAATTCAAAAAAAAATTTCGTTGTTTATTCTTAGTAAATAATTAAGTTACTGATGAATGACTTGGGGAAAATATCAGTCTGTGATAAGATCCGTTGTCCCTCTGTCTATATTTGTGTTCGTCATTTTTCAGGACCTGAAGTACCTCAAAATTGGGATCTACTCCTTCTACTCGTTTTTTGTTTCTTCATTATACGACCATCTATTGTACAATTGACGACAACAAATCAGCGATTCAGTATAGATTAAGGAACGCTTGGGTACCTGGGGTGATCCGGAGAGATAGGCGACCTAAAGACTCCGTTCTTATGACCGTACCTAACGGTAAAGTAAGCGGTCCCCTAGAAGGTCTGGGTCTCTAGTTTGGGTGCAGAGGACGAAACCGTCCGTCTAAGAAATGGCGACTCTGTTCCCTCGGTGTCGATTATACAATTTATTTTGTAATTTTGTATTCACTTCCGGTCTTTCACGAGTCACCTTCCTTAACAATGAAATCCTACCAATGCTTTTCAGAGTGAGACCCCTGCAATACATGTATACACAGGGTCATCTGAAGTACTGTGTCGTTTACAAATTACTTAGTCGAACGTTTTCTTATTGTGATCTGGGTTAGAATGTAGTATATGTTTTTAGTTGAATTTTACCTAACTTCTGAACTTGTTAGTGGATTTTTGACCTTTTCGGGATCTTATTTTGTATCTTTCATTTAAGAACTGTAACCAGAACCGTTACTCAAAAATCTAGACTGTGGTTTTTGTTTCCGTTTGTTCATGTTTATTTGTTCACTCTAATATAGTTTGATTTTGTTGGTCGTGTGTCGTTTCCTCTGAGAATTGTTTTATTTTTTCGTTGGATAGCTTGACTCTTTTATAGACGTTAGGTACGTAGACTATTCCCTAATTATATTTTTGACATGTTCTGTTTTATATACGTTAAGTTTGACTTTTTTGTTAATAGTTTAATTCTGGACCCGTTTCCTGATCTTGTCTGCAAAAAAAACTTTCTTCTGTATGTCAACCGGTCGTCCTTGTATCTTTCCACAAGTTGTAATGATTGGTAGTCTTTTTATGTTGAGTTTTAGTACTACTCTATAGTGGAGTGTGGACTACGATAACACGAGTCAGTACCGGCTGTGAAACGTTGGAGTACCTGACATCGGGTGGTCCGAGAAGACAGGTACCCTAAGAGGTCCGTTCCTATGACCTCGCCCAACGGTAAAGGAAGAGGTGCCCTAGAAGGGTTCGGTACCTTACTTGTTCCCAGAAGGCGTAACGTCTGTCTAAGAAATGACAGACTCGGTGGTCCCTTCGGGATAGTTTTTTACTCGTTACTGTTTACGACTCCTCCTGTACGTCTTTTCCCTTGTGGACACGTGACAACCACCCTATCTTTGACCATGTTAGTGACACCTTTTGTCGTCTCTCCAAGGACTTCTTTGATCTTTTTCTCGATGGTGGGTCAGGTCAAGTCAACGAGTCACCAAAGGCTGAGAAACGGTGGAGTAACTGACGTCGTGCGGTCCAAAGGGACAGGTAGTGGTTGAGGACCTCGAATGAGTTTGAGTACGGGTAACTCAGTCACTACGGTTGGTTAGTAGAGTAGAAGACAGCAGGGGAAAAGGAGGGTGGAAGTTAGAAAGGGTCGTAGTCCCAGAAAAGGTTACTCAGTCAAGAAACGTAGTCCGTCGATTTCATAAAATCGAAGTCGAAGTTGAAGTCAGGAGGGTTACCTGTAAGTCCTGACTAAAGGAAATCCTACCTGACCAACCTAGAGGAACGTCAGGTTCCCTGAGAGTTCTCAGAAGAGGTTGTGGTGTCAAATTTTCGTAGTCCAGAAGTCGAGAGTCGGAAGAAGTGTCAGGTTGAGAGTGTAGGTATGTACTGGTGACCTTTTTGGTATCGGAACTGATCTGCATGGTACCAGCCGTTTCATTACAGAGACGAAAACTTATACGATAGATCCAACCAGTATTGAAAGGAAGGTTCCTCATTCGCAGAAAATTAAAGTACCGACGTCAGTGGTAGACGTCACTAAAACCTCGGGTTTTTAATTTCAGACTGTGACAAAGGTGACAAAGGGGTAGATAAAGGGTACCTCACTACCCTGGTCTACGGTACTAGAAGTAAAAGACTTACAACTCGAAATTCGGTTGAAAAAGTGAGAGGTGAAAGTGACAGTAGTTCTCCGAAAAATCGAGGAGAAGTGAACGACGGTATTCCCACCACAGTAGACGTATAAACTCCAATAACTATAAAGAGGGCTGTTAGAACTAAGGTCGAACACGAAGAAGGTCGGGTCGCAAAGAGTACTACATGAGAAGTATATTCAATTTATTCGTCCCATTGTTATATGTCGGAACTGCATGAGGAAAAGGATAAACCTTGGTCAGACAACAAGGTACACGTCAAGATTGACAACGAAGGACTGGACGTATGTCTAAAGAGTTCTCCGTCCAGTCCACCAGACCATAAGGGTAGAGAAATTCTTAAAAGGTGTCAAATAACACTAGGTGTGTCAGTTTCCGAAACCGTATCAGTTATTTCGTCTTTATCTACAAAAAGACCTTGAGAGAACATAACCAATTGGGATATATATATGTATATATCAAGACACATATATAAAAAATATATTAAATTGTATTAAATATATATTAAATACTATAAAGTGATTTATATATGTAGATAAATAAAATATATATATATATAGGGTGAGAATCTTTGGGGTACCTACTCCGAAGAGACAGAGGTCCGTTCTTATGATCTCACCCAACGGTACGGGAGGAGGTTCCCTAGAAGGGGTGGGTCTCTAACTTGGGTCCAGAGGGCGTAACGTCCGTCGAAGAAGTGGTAGACTCGGTGGTCCCTTCGGGTAAAATATATATTAAAATATATACGATAAGGTGATAAACATATAAGTATATATATATATATCAGTTAGAAGTTTTTCTTCGCTTTAGGACAGTAATCACTGTTGTACCCACTTGAACCTTCCGTAATACAATTCACTTTATTCAGTGTGTCTCTTTTTATCGATGGCGTACCGTACTGAATCTACACTTTTGATTTGTTATTGACTTTCACTTCCAGTGAATGATATAGTAGGTGCCTTGAGAGGTCCGGTCTTATGACCTCACCCATCGGAAAGGGAAGTGGTCCCCTAGAAGGGTTGGGTCCCTAGTTTGGGTCCAGAGTTTAGTTTTTGTAGAGTGTCTTTGTATCTTAGTTTTTAACAACGGCCCACGACTTCACCCCAACCACCCCCCCNCCCCCCCCCCCCCCCACCACGCCCCCGCACCTCCCTACCACCCTCTTTATCCCTCTTGAACCTGTTTCTTTATTTGAACGGTCCATGTTCTATTTATTTCAGACTGCCAGATTACACATTCAACCACTGGTTGAATGTACGACTATTGTGACACAACAAATTAACTTTAAACGTCACTCTCATCTTAAATTGACAGGAGTAATTTTTTAATTCCGTTTATACACTCTGTTACCTATACAATTCATTGAATTATCCCTCTTAGGAAAGACAACAATAAAAAGTCAACAGTTCAGCACAGATTAAGAGACACTGGGATACTTGAAATCGTGTGGTCCGAAGGGGCAGGGAGTGGTAGAGGGCCTCAAACGAGTTCAAGTACAGGTAACTTAGCCACTACCGTAGGTTGGTAAAGTAGGAGACAGTGGACAAGAGGAAGACGGAATTTAGAAAGGGTCGTAGTCCTAGAAAAGGTTACTCAGTCGACAAACGTAGTCTACCGGTTTCATCACCTCGAAGTCGAAGTCGTAGTCAGGAAGGTTTCTCATCAGTCCTGACTAAAGGAAATTCTGCCTGACCAAACTAGAGGAACGTCAGGTTCCCTGAGAGTTCTCAGAAGAGACTGTGGTGTCAAGCTTTCGTGTTACATATACGAACAGTTTATTAGTGTGACGAGTCAAATTTACACAATATTAAAATAAACAGTTATTATGGAGTTATTACAACCTTTGTTCAAATTAGTTAACTCTTTTTATTTCGTTTACCTCCCCTTTTCTTCGTTTGTGCTATTTGTTCATGTCTTTACCTTTCCTTGTTTTGTTCGGGAAATAATAAGAAAGACACCAGACTTTATACTGAATTTTGGTCCCTTTTCATTTTGGTTGGAAGACACTCTTCATATAAATTTTCGTCCACACAACTTCTTCCTACGGTTTAGACAGTGTCGTCTACTGAAAGTAGGCTAAAAACGATACGATAAAATACAATTGTCGGTCGTGTCTGTACAGGAACCTTCGATGTAGAAATCACCGGTTTCCTGGACAGTCCCAACTACAAAGTTGAAACTTTGTCAAAGGTTATCTGGTCTACCCCAAGAAACCTTTTCTCACATCCAAAGGACTCTCTAGAAAAATTAAGTCTGTTTTTAGTCTGGGTTTCTCTAAGTCGTAGTAAGTTAGGTTTTGTCCCAGTCTAAAGTTTCTAGGGACTGAGACTCCTCTTTATTGGTTCTTATCACTAAGTAAATAGGACACGAATAATTCATCAATGACCCATGAAACTCCCGATTGAACTTATTGACGGTCCTCGGACTTTCTGAGGATCCTGGTACCCTAAGAGGTACGTTCTTACGACCTCACCCAATGGTGAGGGAAGAGGTCCCCTAGAAGGGTTGGGACCGTAGTTTGGGTCCAGAGAATGTAGATTGGACGTGACCGTCAACCCAAGAATTGGTGATCTCGGTGGATCCTTCGAGACGTTTGAGCCTTCAGTGTATAATTTACCGTTGTCGAGTGATGCGTCGTAGGGACTCACTGGAGTTTTCCATCTCGGAGGGTGTGAAATGTGGTCTTCGTGGTGGAGCTTCGCCCCGACACCACCAGTTGCTTTGTCTCTCTCCCCCGCTCTTCCGATCCCTTGGGACAAAAAGTTATCGTCCTGCAAACCATGTTCGCAGTGAGACCTATTGAAGCTTCCGTTTGAGTGACGAACGATTCGACTATTGATATCTCTTTACCTAACTTTTACGGTTTATGGGCTCACATAAGTGGTGGGGAGGGACAAAAGTGGTTACTAATGTTCATTCTCTGGTCGAGTCCTTTCTTACATGGTCAAAGTTCTTCTATAACTTTACTCTCTCTCTGAGATCTTACTCTTACTGGAATTACATTGGTGTATTTCAACTCTCTCTCCTCGTACCCCCGTGTCTTCCTTCCTTTCTTCCAACCGAACTTTCACTATAACAATACGGAAACTATAAAAAAGTACACCGTTTACCTAGACGGACTTTTGTTTGTCGTTATAAATACCACGAAGACTTCGTTAGCACATCGGTTTCTTTGAGACCCAGATGAGACTTTCTCGGGTGCTGACATTTTGTCGACGGTTCGAGGGGTTGTGCAGGATTGTCCCTTCTTCGATGCATTTGGGGAGTCGGGGTTCGTCCACGAGGTGTCACAAGTGATGTCTGCGTCAGTGTCTCTCGTACCGTGTCTCTTCTTGGCGGGTCCCCTCACTCTAAAGGTCTCACGTTCTGGTTCTGTAAGGAAGTCCCTTGTCTTCGACTCCTGCCACAGAGGTTCACGGTCCTGAACCCATAGTGATGGTGGTGCCTGGTCATTGACGAGACGTAGAGGTTAAGAAGAGGAAAGGTTTAAGATTTTGGGAATTTACGGGTGACACTCCTAGGAGCGGACGTTCGGTGATTTTTCCTACGAAATAATTTACCATCGTTGGAAATAGTGAGAACAGTTGATTCCAAATCGGCGATCCAGTACAGGTCGAGAAACGCTGGGGTACCTGACGTCGTGTGGTCCGAGGGGACAGGAAGTGACAGAGGGCCTCTAAGGAGTTTAAGTACAGGTATCCAGTGCCCAGTGAAGAAGTACTTTTCGACACAGATCTGTACTTCTCTCCCTCATTTATGCTGGTTCACTCGAACCTGCAACTCGACACACGTTATCGACCTAACCCCGACACACAAGAGTTATGTACTTGCTCCCACGACTACCTATAACCCAATTTTATGACATCGATACGACTGGTCGATGATGTGTGGTTTTATGTAAAGGGTTAAAAAAGAAGCGTAATCCGATCTGGGGAAAGGAGTCCGAGACGTCAGTCACTGACGTGAAATCGATTTCTTTACACTTTTCTTTTTTTCTGGACATTATAGTACTGGGAACTCTTGGAGGTTGCCCATCAAGAGACACCCGGAGGAGACCCAAACCGACCTTCCGACTGGAATTTACAGTGTTTAAGTACCGTCGTCTTTGAACAGTCGGACCCAGGGGCTCTCACTCCTCGTCTTCGAGAGAGGAGTGGGTGTTCGTCTTCGTGACTAAAGTCACCTACACACGAGTGAGCGAAATCAGCACAGACTGAGACGCTGGGGTACCTTACGTCGGGTGGTCGGAGGAAACAGGTACCCTAAGAGGTCCGTTCTTATGGCTTACCCAACGGTAAAGGAGGAGGTCTCTACCTTGGGCACAGAGGACGTAACCGTCGGTCTAAGAAATGGGTGACTCCGTTTCTGACTGTTTTAACATTTTGGTCCCCGAACTACGATAAATTCGTGACTTGTATTAGGACTATTGGTGGGTAGAGACAGAGGGGTCGAGGTCGTAGAGGAGAATTACGTGGGTGTTAGTTGGTTTCTGACTTCTATGTGATAGTCAGTAATTCTTTTCCCAGATAACCCCAGTTCTATTTGGTTAGAAAGGGGTGGAAGTCTGTAATCCATCCAAACAAAAGTAGAGGTCGAATCCCGTACTCAAAAAAAAAGGTTTTTAATGTTCTTTTTTGTAATAAAAAGAGACTTAGTCATTCTTCTGTCAGTCCTGAGTCATACCTTTGTTTTTCTTTTTCTTTTAGACCCACTCGGGATGTACACTTTCTTTCCTGGGGGTGGGGAGTTGGAGACTAAGGTGTCCCTAAGAAATCCATTTGCGTGTAGTATTCGGTAAACTAGGACTTTCAAAAAGACGTCTTTCCGTTCTAGCCCAGGAGAGAAATATAATTTGGAACGGAACTAATTTAACCGAAAAAAGGAATCAAAGGTTTCGTGACTCATTGATTGTTCTTTTCCAAAATTATCTCGGGCTCTAAGATTTCGGTACCCGTTGTGTCAGACCCAGGAAATACTACACATTACTTATTTTCCTGGGTTTAGTAACGAAAAATTTCAGTAGATACATTCTTCACATTATTAGAGGGAGAAAAGAGGTGGGAGGGAAGGAAAGTAACATATGTAGGGGTCACAACGGTCGAAACTTCCCATGTATAATCTCTTCGTCTATGAGACCAAAAGTGTCCTCTCGTAGGGAGGACCCTCCTGGGAGAGGAGACCCGTCTAGGGGAACGTACCGGCGTCGACGAAGACGTTAGACTCTTTGTCAACATAGGTTGGGTAAGGGGGGAGACGAGGGGTGGAGGGGTAGGGAGCAGGAGGGAAGGGAAGGGTAGGAGACCGAGGAAAATAGAAACAGACACGAGGAAAGAGGAGAATTGTGAGAGTGAGAGACGCGGAAGAAAATGTTTCTTTGGGGCGTGACCACTCGTAGCGTTTGAGAAGAAGTTAGTCCCGTTCACGGGTGCACGCACGTACGACTCAGTCAGCAGTACAGGTCGAGAAACTCTGGGGTACCTGACATCGAGCGGTCCAAAGAGACAGGTTCCCTAAGAGGTACCTTTTATGACCTCATCCATCGGTAAAGGAAGAGTCCCCGAGAAAGACTGACTCCCTAGCTTAGGTACAGAGGCCGTGACCGTCTGTCTAAGAAATCGAAGGGTCCACCGAGTCACCAGTAGTCCCGCTCAAGGAAGTATATTTACTACTTTTCCTCCTGTCTTTCGGGAGGAAACGGACCATTCCGACGACAGCGACGGGTCATGGTAAGTAGGTGTTAGCACAGAGTAGGAGAAGAACCGGGAGCTCCACCTACCCGTCAGAGTCTGGGTTAAAGTTCAACACCAAAACCCCCAAATATAGGAGAGAAAAGGTTTTGGGGTAGACTTTGCTCGATCTTGTGAAAGGTTTGGGATAGGGTCGTATTTTATGACTTACAAGATTGTTCTCTCTTCTTTGTTCCTACGACACACAGACGACACCGGAAGAGAACGGTGTCTCTGTGACGTCTCCACGGTCTTTGTGTCTCTTCCGTCTTGTACAGGTATTTTCACAAAATAACATTAACGAGTCGAAGTACGGTTTCTTAGTGAGGAGCCACCTCCTTCTTTGCGGACGTCTCTCTTAGTAGTTCTGGTGAGGTCGGACACTAACCTCTCTCGCTCCCTCCCTGACGTCCCCCGAAGGTCTCTCAAGGACCAGGTAGTCTCTGTGTGAGCTCGAAGGGTCCACCTTTTGGACACGGATAAATTGTGGATACGTTGGACTTTGTTGAAATAAGAAGAGAAGGAACCCGGAGTTGTCCATCGGAATTTTTTAGACCTCGTTTTTCTATGACTCGTAGTGAGTTGACGGGTTTAACAAGTCCTGTGGAATCATAACGTAGACTTTAGTATAAATGACTTACGGGTTGTACGGTTTAGAGTGAAGGGAGGGATGCAGTTTTGTTTGTCTAGGGTTATCCCTAATCACTCCAACATTTTATCAGTCCTCTGAAATTGAATGACATTTGTGTATGTGTGTATGTGAACATGTACGTGTGTGTACGAGTGATGGGAAGGTTTAACGTCTCGATACTTTAGGTGACATTCATCGTCCGTCCTTCTCCAAACATCTTGTTCAGAATTAGAATGATCGCTATTGTCTAAGACTAAGTTTGAGATCAGAAACTTGTGTGTAGTCCGATGAACATTCCAGTTGAGAACGAGATGAGACGGGCGGTCAACCGGTGTCGAACGAGCGTGGAGACAACATCCTAAATAGTGTGACCTAATATAACCAAATAGAAGAAAAGATAGTGACTTGACTCACAGAATTCCCGGTGTTAGTTTCGAAAAAGACAATTATTTAGTCCCCGAGTCGTGTCACGAACCGTGGATCCTCCAGGAAGTAATTGATAAACCCTTAATTTGATTATATATTTTACTACCACACCAGAGGGTAAACTAAAACTCTCATGTCACTTTTCAGTGAAGTAAAGATATACCTTGTGACATTTTAAAGTCATTAATAGGGAAAGATTAAAATAAAATTTTGTAAAAGTTAACTGCAGATCAACTCAATGTTGTCACACAATCAAAGTCTATGTGTCATTGCGACAAGTCCACACACGTTTATGTACACGTAGCACGAGTCAACACAGGTCGAGAAACGTAGCGGTACCTGACATCGGACGTTCCGAGGAGACAGGTACCCTAAGGGATGTGTTCTTATGGGTTCATCCAACGGTACAGAAGGAGGTCTCCGAGAAGGACTGGGTCCCTAGTTTAAGTTCTGAGAATATAGAGAACGTGACCGTTCACCCAAGAAATGGTGACTTGGTGAACACTTCTATATATATATATATATATATATATATATATATATATATATATATATATATACATACATATATATGTATGCATATACGTATATATTTATATAGGATTTAAATATATACATATATATACCCATACACACGAAAAATTAAGAAAAGGTAATATACGATAATATTCTATGACTTATGTCAAAGGACACGATATCTCTTTTAGGAGCAAATAGATGAGATTCATATCTCAAACGCAGATGATTAGGGTATGAGGTTTAAATAGGGAGGAGGTGAGGGAAAGGGGAGACCATTGACATTCAAAAGGAAAATACAGACACTTAGACAAAGACAAAACATTTATGCAAATAAACATGAAAAAAAATTAAGGTGTATATTCACTGTAGTATACTATAAACAGAAATTGAAGTGAATCATAGTATTAGAGATCTAGGTAGGTACAACGACGTTTACCGTAATAAAGTAGGAAAAAATCCTGACTCATCGTGAGGTAACACATATACATAGTGAGGAAAGAATAGGTAAGTAGATAGTTACCTGTAAATTCGACCAAGGCACAGAACCGATAACATTTATCACAACACTACTTGTCACCCCATGTGTATAGAAAAGTTTAATCTCGAAACAGAAAAGGTCTAGATACGGATCCTCACCCCGAAGACCTAGAATACCATTTAAGTAAAAATTTCTACTAAGAAACAAACTATAAGACATTCATTCAGTAGCAATCTATTAAACCACCTCCAATCTCCTTTAGTTGTCTCTAGTACGTTAAGTCACAGGACGAAAATTGATTTTAAAGGTAAAAGTTTATCCTCAGACCGTTTGTCTGTGACCAATGTAGATGGTCACGGTTGCACAGAAGGGACCACCGAGTCTACCTTTTTGCAAACAGACGTTACGACCTCTGGACCAAACTAGGGACCCAGCCCTTCTAGGGGACCTCTTCCTTTACCGTTGGGTGAGGTCATGAGAACGGACCTTTTAGGGTGCCTGGGACGATCCGATGTCAGGTACCCCAACGTTTCTCAGCCTATGCTGACTCGATGAAATGAAGTGAGTGATCCCGGTTATTCGTGGTAGTGACTTCAACTTAAACTGAAGTGTCGTCTTGGGTCGTAGAGTCTCCGACATGTCCTTCAATTATTTAAGTAGGACGAGACCTGTGTATACGTTCTGTAGTGAAACGGTTGTCGAATAGATGGTCTATTCCGGACCGACGGTTAGGTCACTTTCACTTTCGGCAAGTCAGGGCAGGTTAAGAAACGCTAGGTTACCTGATATGTCAGGTACCTTAAGAGGTCCGGTCTTATGACCTCACCCATCGAAAGGGAAGAGGTCCCCTAGAGGGGTTGGGACCCTAGTTTGGGTCCAGAGGATGTAACATCCGTCTAAGAAATGGTTGACTCGAAAGTCACTTCGGGAATATTTACTGGTTGAGAAGAAAGTTTTTATGTACTTATCTTCCTTGGTTCCGTAGGTATATAAGATTATTATGGTTTAAAGGACGACTGTAGGTAACGGAGATAAAGGAAGAGAGACTAGGAAAAAGGAGAAGTTAATTGAAAAAAAAAATCAAAAAATAAAAATTTTAAAATTTTAGAAATTAAGAATGTACGCAAGGGTTTGTACTTGGGGGGGGGGTGGAGGGAGGGGTATTGTAGAGAGACCCAGTAGGGGTACGTGGTCGGGGTTCGTACGACATAGGACGCAGTCTGTATCTGACCGCTAAGTTAAGAATGTACTATCATATGTACAATCTTACGGTAAGAGGGTTTAGTAGGGTGGGAGAGGGAGAGGGAGACTCAGGTTTTCAGGCAATATGTGTAGACACAGAAAAAACGACAGAACGTATGTCCCAGCAGTAACGGTAGAA